>CAJQZP010000233.1:3510000-3772500 GCA_907164705.1 Parnassius apollo | reverse complement strand
GAGTAACCGAGTTGCGGGACCTGGTCGTGTATTTGGATCAAAAATTAATATTTAAATCTCATATTGATAAAATAGTAAACAAGTTATATAAGTTCCTTGGATTTGTCTTACGAATTACTAAAGACTTTAAAGAACCCTCAACTCTAATTATTTTGTATAGGTAACTCTGGTCCGTTCAATATTATAATATTGCTCAATAGTTTGAAATCCTCAATATAATATTTATAGTAAATTTAGAGAATTAACAATAAATTTCTGCAGCATATCCAATTTAGATCAGCCGATGATGCCTCTATTTTGTGTAGATTGGCCTCTGACCCAAGAACTCACCGTACTGTGAGGGTTCAGATGTTTTTATATAAAATCATTCATAATAGGGTCGACCCCATACCACTTCTAAGTAAATTAAATTTCAGATGCCAAAGGATAAGTGCTAGAAATAAACTTTTATTTTGTACTTCTACTATGGGCACTAGATATGGCAAGAACAATTTTATAACTCGTGTATGTAAATCTTATAATAACAACTTTTCACATATTGATGTGTTTTCTCTGTCTTATGGACAGTTTAAAAATGATATTGAAACTGTAATGAAAATTAATATTTCATTTTACTTTGACTTAACTTTAGTTTTACACACCTAAGTACCTATGTCATGTTCGCTTGTTGTCGATGAGTTACTTAACTGCAAAAACTATGTAAGATTAATATGTGTTATGTAGTAGACCAAAATTATGTGTTTCCCTAGAAGATAAAATAAAAAAACCATTAAGCTTGTTAAGTACAGTACATCATGCGTTATTTGTATTACATGTTTTGTTTAAATAACAGCACACCACGCCATCAATTTTATTGGCTTAAGCCTTGAGTTGAAATAGAGGGCAACACATTCATTAGCTTCGCACCAGGAAGGCCTGTTATCGATTACTCGTGGAGTCGACCACGTTTATGGGCGGTAGGGTATTGTCAACACCTGCGTAGAAGGCACATGAATACGTGAGTCAGTCGGATGCCTCGCGAGCCGCTGACGACTTGATTCAATCGCGCGACACTAATGAACGGTATTTCGTTGATCTGGGTCGTGAATTTTTATGACTATGCGTTGAATTACATTTGTCGAGCAGTGGCGGTGTAAGAATATCCACTAGCCCATGTTATCCCGTAAAGAGGCGACAGAGCTAAACAAATCAGGTGATGGACAGTAAATTTGAAAATTATCAAGTTTTTTACGATTTAATTGGAATATGATCAAAAACAAAATATAAAACATAACAAACACTCACACCTGTCATCCAAAGGGGTAGGCAGAGATTGCGGGCTTGCATTTGGCACGATCCTGACATCTCTAGCTTCCTTCACGTCCATATACCTTCGCGTACATGCACGTCGGTTTAGAGTACTCTTAATCTGGGCCATCTTCTTTATATCGCCAATTTGGCTGTTAAACTTCCGTAAGCCGGCAAGAGACGCCCTGGAGTGTCTATCACGAATGTATTATGAAAAAAAAAAAACAATACTCAATATACATAATATATTGACGACTTAGTGACGCAGTGGCTTAGCGTTTTCCACGGGTTCGAATTCCGTACGAAACAAGTATTTTATGGCCTACAAACAATTGTTCCAGGTCTGGATGTAAGTCTTTGCCCTTTATTAAAAAGAAAACGAAATAGACATATATCAATTATCAATGTCTATTTATCTTCTTTCATAGACCTGCAGTAAAAGAACGTGATAATAAGGCGGTATCGATCGAAGTTGCATAAACCCAAAGATTTAAACGTCTGCGCTGTGTAACGAACTAGCGCTGACCCTTGTACGTGCCGATCAGCCGGCTTAGCAGTGAGTAGGTACTTTTGTACTGCCACGTTGGTCTAGTGGTAGTAAATTCGATTGCTGGTCATGAGGACTGGGTTTGAATCCTGGGTCGTGCCTAAATCAGTTATTGGGCTTACTGTCAAGAAATTCTCAGTATCAGCTCGGAGTTGGGAAGTTGGCGGTATTTCATCCCCGTGCCTCGGAAAGCACGTGAGCCGTTAGTACTGCGCCTGATCTCTCTCCGGTCGTGTCGGATTACCGTGCCATCGGACCATCAGAGTCAGGGATTAGAGAGCTCACCTGTGATTGCGCATACACTCGTACATTATAATCCCGTCCTGCGCAGATGGCTTGTTTGCGTGCCAACTGGCAGCCGTGACTAAAATTCGTTCTGTAAAATATTACTTTTTTACAACCTTACAGTCCATCTGGTGGTAAGTGGCTTCTGCAGCCAATGGAAACCTGCAAACAATTTCAAAAAAAGAAAGCTACAGATGCGTTGTCACCTCTGAAGACTATTTTTTTTTATTAACTGGCTTTATGGCTCTGGGTTCTAGCCCTTCTGAGCCTCTTCCCTCTGAAGACTAAGATGGAGTGTCTCATAGTCTGTAATTAATAAATATATAAACTCTATGTCCTTCATTCAAGAAAACAGGAATGCAATACAAGCACTGCTACTAGTGGCAGAAATAGGGAAAGGTCGCGCAGACTGTGGTCTGTGTCTGCGAGACGGACAGGACACCTAGGCATAAAAAGTATTTAGAAGTCAAGTATTTAAAATTGATTGCCTCTGAAGACTGATATGGAATGCCTTACAGCCAGTAATTAAACTGACTGTACACTTTTCAGACCGGAAAACATAGCGACAAAAAAATAGACGAAAAAACAGGCGGCAAAAATAGGTACGAGCGTCATGTTTAACTAAACGGATAGCTAGGCATAAAAGGTCTTTAAAAGTCAAGTCTTTAAAATTCATAATTAAGTACAGAGTCATGTAAATGTTTTTTTTATGTGTGCGGTTTTTTACCAATATTACCACTTACAATAATTTTCTAAAGTGTTCAAGAACTTTGTTTTTGAAAAGAAACCTGTTGGGAGCTATTTTACTGTTAAGCGGTATTTTGTTCCAATGTCTTATTTCCGTAAGAGTGAAAGAGTGCGACATATAACCAGTCCCTGTGCTGTGTTAGCAACTTGAGATTATACGAAGAACGGTGAAAACAAAGACGAGAAATACCTAGGTATTGAAATTTAGTTTTCAAATACTCAGAAACAAAAGGATCGTTGAGGAAAGTTACGAGTGCAGAGTATTTTGTAAATAGTTGGTTACACATTGTAACATTTATTAAAAAAAAGTCCCGCTGTGTTTCTTGTGGATTTTTTTTATTTTTTTTAAATTCTTCCCAGGACAGAAGTTTTTTTCCGAATCCGTGGTAAAGTAAAAAATGTCTTTCAATAAGAATTACATGTAATCTATATTGAATAAAAAATTATTCTATTCTATTCTATTCTAACATTTCTGCGCTGACCGGCAGTCAATTAAGCTGAGCACGAGAAGAAACTATACCTAATAACAATTTTAAATCCTAATTTGTAATGTGTGCTCGTGCATGATATGATTTTATACGTGGTAGAGCCATGCTGCAGTTATATTAGATGTATAGTTGTAGCACGAATGGGTCGGCTCGACCGGGGAAGGACCACGCTCTCACAGAATACCAGCGTGAAATAGTAGCTTAATGCTGCTGTATTTCGTATCGTGAGTGTAGAGAACCGGAGACCAATTTTACTGGAAACGAGGAATTCCATCTTAATCCTCACGAGTGACAACGCATCTGCATTTTGATTGTAATCAAGGATAGATGTAGATGTCTATGGGCCACAGCAACCACTTACCATCAGGTGTACTGTGTGCTCGTTTGTCACCCTATCCTATAAAAAAATGAATATGCAGTACCCATATTATCCCGTGGGTGTCATGTGGATAGGCAGCAGCGTCTTCCTAATGGCTAAAAATAAAAAAATGCAGTTGCCAACCCGCTTGCCAAGCGTAGCACTACGGCAAATATCCCCCCCCCCCTCCTATGAAGCAATCTATGGAAGAGGCCTATGTTAAGCTGTGGGCTTTAATAAGCTGTAAAGGTATAACGGTAACGGATGTAAAGGAAACGGCTATTAAGCTTTTATAAGTAACGGATATCTTTTACACGCATTTAGCACAACAGTGCAGCGGTCTCTTCCCTGATCCAGAACTCCTTCTGTGTTATCCCACAGAATAAATAATAGAACAACTTATCCCAAGTTATTTAGAGTCGGCATAGTTTGTCTGTTTTGTTTATCTTATGTGCTTTAAACATCGCTTTACACAGTATTGGGTCAACACACATAAATGAAAATTATAAGGTTAATGACGATTAGATGACGACGTTAATTCACTCGTTTGTCACAGGTAGGGTTTTTCAAACCTGGCAGAGCCACCCTGCTATAGCTGCTGCTTATGGTTGTAGCACGAATGAGTCGCTTGTATGATGATGATTATATGATGATCGGTGTAGGACCACGGTTTCACAGAATACCAGCGTAATAGCTTGACGTTGCTGTGTTTCTTTATAGTAAGTGTAGAGAATCGGAGACCCATAAAACTGGAAACGAGGCATTCTATCTTAGTCCAACGTAAAAGGGTGAGGCAACAGCATCCATTTAGCATCAGGCGGACTGTGTGCTTGTATGTCTCACCCTTATTCTATAAAAAAGGAAAACTAAAGGATGTATTTTGCTACCAGCATCTATTTGTATATGAGGCACTTTTTACTCCGTATATCGGTTTTGCACACAGTTATCAGTGAACTTAATATTTATATTCATAGATTATTGACTGTGTGATCCAAATACACAGTGTTGTTTATAGCTCTACCGTGTATTCCATTCCGCCAGTGCTGAACTCTAACGCGTGGGATTGTTGCGGAGGAGCGGGGGCATTATTTGCGCGGTTTCTAGGTCGTCGATCTTGGCTGACCCGCCGCTCGGAGAATGAGATCTCTCTAAGCCCTTCCCGATGACCGTTTAGCGGCTTATGTCGGCCTTTTGATGGATAATATGCAAGCTTTCCTTTTTCAATCGACATTGTAATGTTGTTGATTAACAAAAGTAAGACATTTTTATGGATTCCTTTGTTATTTAAAAAATTCTTATAATTTCTATTTCCTTATGTATGTCACAACATTATTAGTTTTAGTTTTTGACCGAATTATAATAAAATGGAATATATTCTTTCGACATAGGTCCCAATTTTTATGTAAGAATATATGCATGTATTAATTTTCATGTAAGAATTATTAACATAGAACACTATAATACACACATAATAGAACTGGGGTGTGGGCGGAGCCCGTGTAGCCACTAATATACTACAAGACGTCAATTCACACGTATAAATGTCAACACGAGATGTGTTTTGACGTTACAATCGTTTCCAAATTTCGCATGCAAATTATTTGGAAAATGCCAAATTGCACGCTATTTACAAATAAATTTGTATTAAAATCCGTCTGTCAACACAGCGAATCGGGTTTGTAGTAGTGATTAACTGATAATACGACGTAATTGCTTGTATGTGTGCTCCCGGCGACGCCGAACCTCGGTACAAAATAAGGTTGACAGCCATTCTATTGTGTATTATAGTATTCTATAATTATTAACATGTTTATATGCTATAGGATAATGCTCTTTAATAAATATGTTAATGTTAATACAGGCGATTTTATAAAAGTAAGGGTGAAAAAGTTATTTTGGTTCGCATAGTATGTCTTCCTCTACCATTATCCTCTTACAGCCTCATGTCATCACTCACTCCTTTCCTATGTACATCATCCCTCACGCAGCCCATCCACTTTCATATATCATAAAACTCTTATAAAATAATTATTGTTCGACTGAAGGACAGTTTTTATCCCCCAAGGAATGCCACAAAGCACGGTCCTGAGCCACCTGCATCCATCGACTTCCTGCATGTCTTACCAGGTCGTCACTCCATATAGTGGGGGGTCGCCCTACGCTACGCCTACCGGTACGAGGCTGCCACTAGAGAACCTTTCTTCCCCATCGGTTATCGGTTCTTCGAGCTATATGCCCGGCTCATTGTCACTTCAGCTTACTAATCCGTTGGGCTATGTCTGTCACTCTGGTTCTACTGCGGATATGCTTATTTCTAAGTAGTTTCTTTATCATGCAGAGAAACCCCGAGCATAGCCCTCTCCATAGCTCGCTGAGCGACCTTGTGCGTCCTCATACGGCCAGCAGTGAAGGACCACGTCTCAGATCCGTAAGTCATCACTGGCAACACGCACTCGTTGTACAGTCTAGTTTACCTACGACGACACTTACCATACGAAACACAAAAGCGGTAAGCTACTATTTCACGCTGGTATTCTGTGAGAGAGTGGTACTTCCCTGATTGAGCTGACCCATACATACCATGTATTATTTGACATACGTCATTGTCATCATCATCATCATTTCAGTTTATAAAAGTTCACTCCTAAAAATAGGCCTCAAATCTATGGGAGATTGCCTTATTGAGGGATAATTACCTTAAGTATCTTATTCTCACCTTATCAGAATATTTAACATTGAAATCTATGAATAGCTTATACTCACGTACAATAACTTAAATTTACCAAATAAACAACTTTTGTTATTACCTACTTTAATAATTTTATGTTTTTTTTTTCAATCGTTGGATTAAAGTTCAAATGAATTATACCCTGACTGAATATAAAAGTGAAACAATTGAACTTGTTTATTTATACAGCAGTTATTTTTAATTTCTTTGTTGTATTCCTATAAATATATTTGAGGATAGAAAAATCGACCTTTAACTCTAGTTAATCACCACACTGCGCTATATAAAAATTAATTTTTGTTCGTATTTTATGCGCTGGAATAACATTCATCGGATTGCGATAAAACTTTACATAAAGATTATATCTAGGCATAATACAATTAAGTTACAGGAATACGACCGAAAGTTATATATGATTCAACTTCAGTGAATGTATTATCATTCCTAATTAAACAATATGTCTTCCAAATTAAAAATAATATTTCCACAATTATTTCTTCTGTTCTTCTTAGTTCTTTTTTTTAAAACGTTACCTCCACACTAGGACTTTCTCCGGCATCGTGGGAGTAGTCTACTAACATAAATTCCACAAGGACAAACATCCAGCCCCGGTATAATTACTTGTATGCCATACAAATACTTGTTCCGTGCGGGATTCGAACCCGCGGCCTTTTGCACTGTAACTCATTGCTAAGACACTGCGCCAGGGAGTCGTCAAGCCGTCGCTGGGTACCAGCTAGTACCTAACGGATAAATAAAACACATTGCTTTTTAAATCATCATGAAAACTACTAGATTAATGTGTAAGAACGTAAAAGAAATGGATGCTCATCAAATGCCAGAGTATAGATTTAAAGGAATGTGAATCGAAGGCACAGAAATACGAAATTCCTGAAGCAGGAATGCGTGGGCAAGTACCAAAATAGCCAGGTATTAAAAGACAATTGGTGGGGGACCGGCAGACAGTGTGTCTTCGGTTCATCGCACGCGTGTCGTGATCGCAAGGCGAAAATATAAATGATGGAAACCATCTTGAGGATTTCCAACTGGATTTGAAGACTTGCGTACGTTCTTGTTGCATTGCAGTCCATAATAAGTCTAAACATAGCTCATAAGTCATAACTCACATTCTTGCTTTTAAATGAAAAAGTATTGCAAAGTACATTTGGTGAGTACCTACCTATCTTTTAATGTAAGCAATTGCTTCAACAAACAAACCTTTTTTATAGAATAAAGGTGACAAACGAGCACACAGTACACCTGATGGTAAGTGGCTGTTGTGGCCCATATTCATCTTCATTTATTGTCAATTAAAAATCAAAATGCAGATGCGCTGTGACCCCTGAAGACTAAGATAGAGTGTCTCTTTCCAGTAAAAAGGCTCTCTGGTTCTCTAATCTCTACACTCACCATACGAAACACAGCAGCATTAAGCTGCTACTTGACGCTAGTATTATTATGTGAGAGTGTGGTGCTACCCCACTCGAGCTGACCCATTCGTGCTACAATCATAATATAGCTGCGTGACTCTTCCTACATAAAATCTGTCGAGTCGACAGTTCTTTTGTTGTTGATAGAATTCATGCCAAAGTCGTTATCTATCTAGCACGCCCATTTAGGGGCGTGCATGTCTTTTGAGAAATTGATTCAAGGGACCATTTTTCTTCAATTGTTGTCAATTCTACGAGCTTTGTGATAGGCACATCGTCATTCTTCTTCTTCGTCTGCCAGTTCGTCTGCCTGAAAGTTCACTGCTGTACATAAGTCTCTGCCGTCTTAGGAAGAATATGGTTAATCGTCAAGCTTGGATTGGAGGGAGATTGATGATCGCTGTACCAGACGATCCTTTTGACGTTCATTTTCGTCGCTGTATTTTACGCCTATCGTAAATGAGATTATTGATACCTTTTATAATGATTTTTATATATTTTGATAGATGATTAAATGATTGGATGAGATGATTGTACCCCCGTCTGTCGGAATTCATAACATATTTTGGTATAATCCCCTGGTGGTCTCTTTCTACACCCAGTCAATAAAGTAGTGGATTCTCTTATTAATTCTGAGAATATCCAAAGCCATTAAAAAGTTATGTCAAAAAACTTAGTAATTGTTTACTGAACTGATTGTGATCTGCGCCATTGATTTAAATGTTGTATGTTCTTTTTTGTTCATTGAAATGTAGAAATCTAGGATTTTCTGTCAATGTTCTAAAGTTGGATCAGCTTGGTACTCTGATTTGTAATTTGGATATAGTACCCTTAATATGCATACATATATTATCGCACTTCTCTTACAGATCGTACAATCATTTTTCAAAACAGCGATATACGCTCCCTAAGTTTTTATAATCAATAAATATGTAGTCCGATTAATTTGCTCAGGGACCGAACAATTTAATTTATTAAGCAATTCGTGTGAATCATTGGGCAGCATATTATTTAATAGCTCTTCGGTTTAAAACCTTATATCCGGCATCGGTCAAATCTGTTCGTTAATATCATGATTTTAAATGACTTATGTTAGAGGAACCTAGTAAAAAAACCAACAAGTTTATGAGAGTACATTTAAGGTGCGTTGCATAAGACATCAATAACTTTTTTTACAAATTTGAAGGAACGTTTCCGACGTAGTATACCTTATCGAAGGCAGCAAACGTGCCAGTAGATACGCAAACACCAATATCGGAAGTAAGCTTATAGTATGGGAGCTAGCAACGCCAGGAAAACGAGAAGTTCAGGCCGGCCAGCATACGGGCTAGCTGTCTGGTGGTGGTGGTCATAGTGCGCATCGTACCTGTAGAGCTAAAGTAATAATTAGGTATTCCAATAATTTTGAAAAAGGATTTTATTTTTTTCAATAAATTTATTTAGCTTTTCAAAACATAAATATATTATTGCCAGACTTTTTTATTATTGCGTACAATGTGCCAGACGCTAATTACTGGATCAGACATTTAAGATTTTACAGAAATTTATTTGTCGTATGTACGGAGTTCCTCAATCGTCAACGACGTTCGATTTCATCTGTTTTCGAATATTTACCGGCTTAAAACAAGCCTACCACCTTGTAAAGCTGAAATGCTCTCTCGAAAATGTTGCTAGCTCTTAAACAATTAGATTGTGCGTTCCATTGGTATGTACGAACCATCGACAAAATGAACACCTTGTTCGCACTTGCAGACTTTTCAATCCAATGAGTGATATCATAGAAGCGGGTAATTATTTAATAGAACTAATACATTAGACAGAGTTTATTAATTGTTACTTAAGGTTAAGTTTAAAGATAATTGTTACCTGGTTTTATCGCAAACTCTCTTAGCATGCGATTACCATTTTATTTTTTACATGTGAAAATTTAGTGATGTTTAATTTATACATAAATGTATAAAAACTATAAAATTAAATAAACCTAAAATAGACAATGCCTTTTAGGCATTAGGTAAAACATATCAACATTCACCAGAGCAGATACTTTGCGGGAATAGCAAAAGAAAGAGAAGGATAATATTGGAAAGAGATAGTTCGTTTACGATATTTGCAAATCATCTGTTAACCTTTGTCATAGATTAAACGGCATCGATGTTAAACATTATATTTTCCTCATAGAGGTATTAATATTCGATAGCAAATACATACACCGCTACAAAACCATAGGCCTTAATTCTCATCATTCATCATTTATCAAGGCAAGGCCATCATCGACAGTAAAGTATACTATACATCTATACTACTTTAGGTACTATATCTATACCCGAACAGCGGAGCCAGTCAAGTTGACATTCACTTATCGTTAACGGAAATAGAAAACTATAAAAATTAATAATTAAATCATAGATTAGTCACATAAATGTCACGTGACTTAACGTTGCAATATGTTATTATAATATAGTTATTAACATTCCGTGTACAATGTGCCAGGCGCTAATTACTGGATCAGACATTTAAGATTTTACAGAAATTTATTTGTCGTATGTACGGAGTTCCTCAAACGTTAATGACGTTCAATTTCATCTGTTTTCGAATATTTACCGGTATAAAACAAGCCTACCTACTTGGAAAAGGCCTATGACAGAGTAGATAGGGATGTGCTATGGGAAACACTGAACTCATTTGGGTTGAGCGCTGGCTTGATACAGGCATTAAAGTCTCTTCATAGGGACTCTAGTGCTTTTGTTAGGATCAACGGGGTCTACTCGGACTAGTTTGACATTCGTTAAGATGTCAGACAGGGCTGTGTGGCTTCCCCGTGGCTGTTCAACCTATATATGGACAGTTGTTTGGAAAATTTGAAAGTTGAAGAATGCGGATTAAGAATGGGTAGGTTAACCGTCAAATGCCTTTTGTACGCCGACGATCAAGTTATTTTTGCGTCATCGGCGGAAGAGTTGCAAATGATGGTTACATTAATGAACATATCATTAAAAGAAAGGGGTATGAAAGTGAACGCAAGTAAGACGAAAGTTATAGTTTTTGAAAGAGAAGAAAGTAAAACGATATGTGAAATAAGAATAGAAGGGGAATTGATTGAGCAAGTAGATGAATTTTTATATTTGGGATACGTATTTAGCAAGGATGGGAGATATGATAAGGATATAGAATTACGAGTGAACGCAGGAAATAGAGTAAATGGGGCACTAAACTCTATTGTGAAGAGTCAGAATGTGTCAAAAAAGGCACGTATGGCAATTCACAATGCTGTGTTGGTCCCTACTTTAACGTATGGTAGTGAAAGTTGGGTGTGGCAGAAGAAGCACGAGAGTAGAATGAACGCAGTAGAAATGCGTTCGTTAAGGAGATGTTAGGGCTGAATCTGAATGACAGGGTTAGAAATTGTGTGATAAGAGAAGAGTGTGGTGTGCAAGATGATGTTGTGACCAGGATTAAGAAAGGAATGCTTCGGTGGTTTGGTCATGTGGAGAGAATGAATGAGGAAAGAGTGACAAAGCAAACTTATGTTGCAGAAGTGAACGGCAGTCGGAAAGGGACGTCCAAGGCGAAAGTTTATCAACCAAATTGGCGATATATTGAAAACGGAGCCGAACCATATTAGGAGTCCTCAGTCTTCGACACGGTGTTTGTGTATAAAGTGTTTTGAAATTTTGAATGTGAATGAACAAAGTGCATTTATTATTAATGAAGAAAGTTACGAAAAAATAGTGAAAGAAAATGAGTGAGTACTCTATATACATACCTACATTTTATTATTATCACAAATGCAGTACTAATTTTGAATTGAAAATATAATACTGCTATAAAGATAACCTAAATTTTTGATATTAAAATGAGCGATATTAAAAGTAGCCCTCTTTATATACACACAAACACACACACGCGTATAGTTTAAATTCTCAATTTAGATTCTCAATATGTATATATATATATATATATATATATATATATATATATATATATATATATATATATATATCTCGATTAACCGGACTAATTGTTGCCGATAGGGATTCGGATAATCGAAAATCCGGATGATCGAATGTATGAAGAAAAGCGGGTTTTGTGCATTTGTAGTACATATGTACATACATAATGTTATGTGTTTATTAAAAACAACAATTGCAACGAAAATCAATGTTTATTAAGAAATTATTATTTTTTAATAAACATTGATTAAACTCCATGAAGAGATATAAATCTATATAACCATCCGTTACTTGCGACAAACGAGCCGCCGTCACCTAATTTTTTATTTAACTGTAATGCTTTTTCACAAAGCAAAGGGCCAGATATCATTTGCCCAGTTGATCGTTTTTGTAAAAACCAACAATACAAAGCGTCTTCTAATTGCCAATTTACTCGCGGACATAGGTCCTTATGTCCGGGACGGGGGTTTGTTAGCGCCTGATAGTTGATCGTCTTATCTCAAGCGGTGTGAAGCGAGGATTAGTGAGGTGCGGGAGGGGGAGGCTAGCTGCATTTGTGCGCGCGGTCGGTCACCCCTAAAGCTGGGCGTTATAACATACAACAGATAATATATTTCATTATATATTTTTAATCTTACAACACATTAGAATAATGAACCATTGACTGTTATAATATTATATTCATTATCGTTAGAAAGCGTCATCTGTTTACGTTTACGGTCCAACCGTCGCGTCGAAGCCGGGTTGTTCATATATTGAAAGTCTCCTTGTTTTGTCTTAGACTTACGAGGGTGGATTGAAAAGTACTCGGCCTAACCAAGAAAATAAACACATACTAAATCAGTTATATTTTTATTTTTCTACATAATCACCATCAAGTTCAATACACTTTTGCCACCTCCCCTTCCAAGCATTTAGACCGTTGAAAAAAAATGATTCTTCCTTAGAGTCAAAATATGCGTCTACAGCTGCTTTGACCTCGTCGTTTGTCGAAAATCTTTGACCTCCCAAGTGCTTTTTTAGGTTAGGGAACAGAAAGAAGTCTGATGGTGCCAGATCAGGTGAATACGGCGGATGCGGTAACAGTTCAAAGCCACAGTTGTGAATTTCAGCCATTGACTGTACTGACGTGTGAACACGGGCGTTATCTTGATGAAACAGGACTTTTCTTCTGAGCATTCCTCGACGTTTTTCTTTTATTTCCTCTCGTAAACGACGTAGTAAGGTGCAGTAGTAATCAGAGTTTATAGTCTGACCCCTTTCAAGATAATCAATCATAATCACACCTTTCGAGTCCCAGAATACTGAAGCCATCACCTTATTTGCCGACAAAATCGACTTAGCCTTTTTAGGGGGTGGTGAACCAGGTCTTCTCCACTGTTTTGATTGTTGTTTCTTTCCGGTGTACAGTAATGAACCCATGTTTCGTCCATAGTAACAAAACGATTCAAAAAATCATCTGCATCGGCTTCAAATAACTCCAAACAGTCGCGTGAAATAGTCAATCGCGTCCTTTTTTGTTCAACTGAAAGCAGTCGCGGAACCCACCTCGCAGACACCTTGTGGAAACCCAACTCGTTGACAATGATGTTTTGAGTTCATTCATAAGAGATGCCTATAATCTCGGCTATCTCTCTAATTTTTAATCTGCGGTCTCCCATTATTAAATCAAGTACTTTTTTTAATATTTTCGTCAGTAGTTGACGTCGAAGGCCTTCCAGGGCGGGGTTCATCTTTCACACTCTCTCTACCACGCTTAAATTCTGCTATCCATTTTTTGACCGATGAATATGACAGAGCACAATCGCCTAATGTACTGACCATGTCATCATGGATGGCTTTTGATGATAGCCCCTTCTTATGGAGGTACTTAATGACGGCACGCTGCTCGATTTGCTCAATTCGCGGAAATTATGTCCGATTACTTTGTTAATAAATTTATAAAATCACAACTAATTATCGCACACGTTTCGAACTTCACACAATGAACTAGTCTGAACTGAACTAAATAATGTGGGTAGATTTGATTTTTAAAATTGAATGGATCTGTGTTAGGCCGAGTACTTTTCAATCCACCCTCGTATGTTAATAGAGCGTGCCATTTGAACTTAAAGACAATTAATTGGACAATAAATAATAAGTGACACAAATCTTGCCGTGGAGCGTGGAACTGAGTAGTTGCGCGTCTTGTTAATATAATTGCCGTACGGTCGCCCTGACGTATGTACTGCGCGAACCTGAGTTTTTTGCGACGCGGTCCGGTGATACAGAATTTTTCACAAATAGTGAGTTCGTTAGAACGCGGGTTCGGACCTGTAAAGTCGAGCAAGCTACACATGTGTATCAGACATAAACATCTTTCCGCTCGCTCGATCAAGATACACATGTGTACCACAAGTACTACCCTTTGAAAAAGAATTTTTTTAATTAAAACAAAACCAAAGACACTATGCAGTAAATAATAGTATCAAAGACAAAGATATGCTCTTTTCTTTTAAACCATAACCTGGCAATGTTTCTTAGAAAAAAAAAAAGAAATCACTCTGAACTTTCGGCGTTCCACGTGTCGCTTTGATGAAGGTGCTCCGTCTTTTTTTATAGAATTTTATATTTGTGTCTGGAGTAAAAACGAAAGCATTATACTTTTTTATATTCCTTGTAATATAGTAAACACGTAGATATATAATTTGTAGTATAAAAAGTGAAAAGTAAATTACCAAAAGTACTTCGAAATACGGAACGCCCATTTTGGCGGTTGGGTCATAAATGTGTTATTTTTATTTATTTATTTATTTATTTGCTACTTAGTATGTATGTTACATGATATACTATTAAATACTATGCATACACACTAAGTCTCTAATGGAGACATGCAAATTTATTTATTCTTAGAAATTATATTTATACAAAATTAACACATCAAAATCAATCATTATTAAATCATTAAATTAGCAACAACAAACAATCCATCCAATTATATTCTAAAGATATCAAAAGTACCAAAAAAAAAAATAATTAACAAATAAAGTAAATTAAATTAAAAAATATTATATACCTTGTCAGTTAATAACAAAAAAATGTCTATTTTGAGCTATAGTCCTATAAAAGTTTTCATCAGTAATTTAAAAGCTCGTTTACGGAGTAAAATGTTTTTTGAAGAAGCCACTGGTATAATTTTTTTTGAAATGTTTTTATAGGAAGATCTTTTATTATGTTTGGTATTTTATTATATATTGTTTTACCCATCCAGTAACAATTTTTACTAAAGCGTTTACTTTTCGGTATTTCGCTAATTACTATCCGATCTGGGTATCTCGTGTTCATGGATACCACTTCTTTGTTAAGTTTATAAAAACTTTTCCCGTGTTGTTTTACAAATTTAGCAACTTCTAATATATATAAACAAGGCACGGGTAAGATTCCCAGTGTCTTAAATAGAGGTCGACATGAAACATCTGGGCCCACACCATGAATGGCACGAACACATTTTTTTTGTGCAATAAAAACTTTATTAATCTCTGCACTGTTGCCCCAAATTATAATTCCGTAGCGGATAATCGACTCAATATATGCAAAATAAGTCATAATTGCAGTTTGTTTTGTTGCCACTTTTGTTAGTCTATAAAGCGCATATGTGAATCTGTTTATTTTATTACATATTTTACAAACTTGTTCTTTCCACTTTAATTCTTTGTCAATAATTATACCTAGGAATGTCATATTAGTTGCACTACAAAGAGTTTGTCCATTATAATTAATATTTATTAAATTATTATTTATATTATTGAAATTTATATATTGAGTTTTACTTAAGTTTATTGTTAAATTATTATTACTTAGCCATTTAGTTACGTCAAATATTGTTTGATTAATGTCAAAATTATGTTTTGTTAGTGACATATTTTTATTTGTTGTGACTATTACTGCGACGTCATCTGCGAATAAAATACTTCTATATTTAGTAATTTCAGATAAGTCGTTTAAGTATATCAAAAATAAAAGTGGACCTAGTACACTACCCTGAGGTACCCCAAACGCATTTTTTCTAAATTTGGATCTATAACTTTGACTTACATGTCTATTGTCAAGTTTTAGCACCTCAACACATTGATGCCTGTTTTGTATGAATGACTTAATCCAGTGATATGCTTGGCCTCTAATTCCGTTTTGATCTAATTTGAACAAAAGCTGATCGTGTGATACGAAGTCAAAAGCTTTTGACATGTCAAAGAAGATGGCCGTAGTAAATAGTCCGTCGTTAGTATTTTGTAAAATATTTTTTATTAAATTAAAAGCGGCCAGTGTCGTGGATTTTGATTTTTTGAAATCCATACTGAGTTGGATTTATTCTATTAAACTTATTTAGGAAAGTCATGACCTTCTTGTGCATGACCTTTTCAAAAATTTTTGATAATATAGGTACCAATGTCACTGGACGGTAATTTTCCATTAGTGTTTTTTCTTCTTTTTTATATAATGGTTTTACAATAGACGTTTTTAATTTTTCTGGAAAGGTGCCAGATTCCATTGATAAATTAACTAAATAGGCTAATACTTTACTAATTTGATTTTTGCACGCTTTGATAACATTTGTACATATTCCATCATAACCTTCTGAATTTGTATTATTTAATGTCATTATAATTTTACTTATATCATATTCATCGACCGGTGTTAAATAAATTGAATTTTGAAGTCTATTTTGTGTATTACTGTATATAATTTTATTATTTATTTTATTTGTCAAATTAATATAGTAATTATTAAAGGCTTCAGCTATTTTCATAGGTTTAGTTATTATAAAGTTATTGTGTTTAATTAAGTCAATGTGTTTATCTGCTGCTATATGCCCTAGTTCATTCTTAATAATTTTCCAAGTTGATTTTACAATATTTTTACTATTAAGTATAAACTTATTATTACTATGTTTTTTTGCGTAATTGATGCATCTTCTTAGAAGCCTTGTGTAATTGTTATATGCAACTTTATTCTGATTTGTTTTATTAATGTAATATTTGTAACGTAATATTTTTTTCGTAGAACAACTTTTTTTAATACCTTTTGATATCCATTTTATATGTGGTCTAATGTTAGATTTAATTTTTATTACCGGAAAGCAAAGTTTATAAAACAGTTGAAACAGTTCATAAAATTTATTGAAAGCTAGATTTAGGTCAGTTTCCAAAAACACTTCAGAAAACGATAAACTTTCTAAATAAGACTGAAACTTATTAATGTTTTCTTGAGAATAACTTCTTTTGAAAGAGAAAACAATTTTTGGTAGGACCTTCTTTTTTGCTTACGGTAAACCTTAACATTTGAGCAGTTTCGTGATCCGATAACGAAAGTGGAAGAATTTTCGCAGTGGCATTTGGTATGTTACTAATAACGTGATCAATACAGGACTGTCCTCTAGTAGGTCTTGTAATATGCAGATGAAAATTAAATGTTTTAATAATATCTGTAAATGTAGTCGTAACATTATCATTTACTAGTGTATTAATGTTTATATCTCCGGCTATTACAATCTTTTTTTTTTGAATATTTATAATTACATTTATACAACAACAATTCAAGTTTTTGAAAAAAACAATCACAATGTCGTTTTATTTTAGTCGGTGTTCGATATAAACATATAATTAATATATTGCTATGGGGAATTAACACAGAACAACATTCAAAATGGAACGAGACAGCCAAGTCATCAAAACAAGTTATCTTTTTAAAAGGCATTCCTCTTTTAACCATAATACAAGATCCACCTCGTTTTTTGTTCCGTGAAAAATACGACGCTATTTCATAGTTTTTAATTATCATATTCTTTTCTTCTCCAGATTTTACAAAAGTTTCTGTAAAACAAAGGACATCTGGATTTATTTGATCCTTAAGCTCTGAAAGTGTAATTTCGATTATTTCCTTTTTAGACAACAGACCTTGAATATTTTGATGCATAGCCTCACGTATCATCCTTGGTAGGAATCGTGAGGCTATTGAAATTAAAAAACATCCTAATTTCAATAGAGAAGGAGGCTGGGTACTACCACCTGCTTGGGATCCTATAATCAATAAAATTAAAACTAAACCCAAGCATACCACTGCAAGACCTCAAGACATAGTCAGTTCATTTTGCATAGATCGGACCATAAACAATAATTAAAAAAGCTGAAGGTACTCCGGGTTAACAATGACATCGCGACGTCAGTCATCTCAGTCCCCCGTGACCATGGGTGCTGGAAAGCGTCCGAAACGTCGGGAATTAAAAATAAAAAGTAAAAATAAACGCGATAAAATCCGTAAAAGTAGTTTTAATCATGTTCAATGTTCGCGTAAATATAAGAAATCATTATATACATATTTCCAAACATTTTCATATAAATTTCTCCAAAAACAAAAGTGTAGAATTCAAATTAGTAGTAATTTTGGCACTAAAAGTGAAGTATATACTACTACTATGCTATAAAGGGTAATTTATGAATTTTATTATAATTTCTAGCAACCAAAATAATTTTATTCAATAGTTTATACATTCAACGAGAATTCCTGTAAGTTTTATCCATAAATATTGTCTCAAAGTGAAAATATAGCAAAATTTGCAATATAGCAAAAAATTTGCTAATTTGAAAAATTTCCCGCCATTACGGTCGCGAGCGAACGGGAGTGTCATATTACGCGTGGCCTCGCGAGCTAACAGGATTGGATTAACCTAAGTAACTTGAATTAATATCAAAGAAAAAGAAATGCTGCATAAATAAAATAAATAAATAATTATAATTGGATAAGTTGATACAAAATGCTATGCAATAGCTTTACCGCGGCAGTCCCCGAGTGCCACACGTCTTTTTTATTTTTACGAGTCTTGGACAGAAAGGAAGCTCTAACACCTAAGGAATTGTTCGGATTAATCCCAGCCGCCAAATTTCGTGAACGCACTACGCGGCAAACGTCCCGATACCATCCACACCATCTGGATGCTTCGCGGTCCACCACCGTACGTTTCACAAGGAGTTTTCTTCCGCGTACGATCTCTCTGTGGAATAGTTTACCACCAGCGATTTTTCCGAACCGATACGACCTGGGGACCTTCAAGAAAAGAGCTTACTCGTTTCTAAAGGGCCGGCAACGCACCTGCAATTTCCCTGGTGTTGTGGTTGATCATGGGCGGCGGTAGTCACTTAACATATCAGGTGAGCCGCATGCTTGTTTGCCCCCTCTTCTATAAAAAAAAAACTTCAATTTAATACACTTACTACCAACTTAATCTGAAAAATAATTTTATTATTGTATTTGATTATATATTGATATTTAATAGACCTAATTGTTGTTTTATTAAATAAACCTTTACTTCCCACTTATAACTTTCATTTGTGTGTGAAACAATTCTACTACTATCAATAAATAACAACACTCATATCACATTTTGGTAAGTCCCAGTTGAATAAGACTATTTTTAATGCTATTTATTGCAAACTTTATTTAATACACCGATTAACAACTATTATAAATGTATGTAATTAATGTATCTGGTTCTTTATTAAAGAAAATTAACTGCAACAAAATAATTGAAGCTTGGGGTAGATAAATGTGGCAACTTTGAAACGAATGGTTGGTATGTAGTATGTTTATGTTGGTATGTAGTTTTATTCGGTCGTTTGTTTTTTTTTAACGTTCTTTTTACCCGACTGCCCCAGGAGTAATGTTTTTCGAGTGTATGTATAGTATGTATGTAGTCCTTTTCTTTGGCACGCTCTGTCACTAAGCAGATTCTTAGAATTTAACATAGGGGTGTCGTTGGATTGGTCTTAGTTATGGAAGTCACGTAAGCATTTTTCCTTTTTTCAGTTAACAATTGTAGAAAAATAGCATGGCTAAACCCGCAGGTTAGATTTAAATTATTGAAAAGTACCTACAATTTAATCAACGCATTGTTTGTTTTATACTTGGTGGAGCAGTGTTCATCTATATTATAGTTGTAGCACGAAATTATTATTATTATTATTAGGTCGGATCGACCGAGGAAGGACCACGCTCTCACAAGAATATTAATAAATGGTGAATTTTGAGAACCGGAGACTCTTTACGGGAAACGAGGCATACCATGATGACAACGTATTTGCATTCTTGCAGAACTGTAGCGATAAAAAAGCTGCTAATTGAGACATATAACGCCCCTTGTCATTGTCTCATAAATTATTGTATCTGCTCATGGGGTGGAGCTCCCAAAACGTATCTTATAGAGGCCGAGAGAGCTCAAAGATCTATATTAAAACTAATATTAAATCTTCCTTATACACAACCAACATCTAAAGAATATGAATTGGCAAATGTCTTAAGTGTACGAAAATCGTATACATATATACCAATGCATAAAACGATATCATAATATTTGGCCCATATATTTAGATAGAAGTAGAACTACGAGTATAGTTAATTCTACTTTTACATGTTTTGTTCGCTGGAACCCGTAACATTGCATCCTTGAATTAACTTCGATTCAGTTAGCGTTAATCTCGTAATTTATTCTCGTAAATATCCGTCCTCGGACTGCCTCGTAGGTCTAGTGGCAGTAGTAGTGCGAGTGCTGATCGTGAGCTCCTATATCCGATATTCTCAGCAGCTTCGGAAAGCACGTAAAGCCGTTGCTCCTGCGCTTGATCTCTCTCCGTTTGTGTCAGTTTACTGTCTCATCGGACCATGAGAGAAAGAGTTTACAATAGTTATAATATTTCTTTAGTATGTGAATAAAACTAGCGACTAAATTAAATCTGTGACTGTTTCTTAATGGAATCTGGAGTCTGTTTAATCATTGTTAGCGCATTGTTTGTAATAGCCTCACGCTTCTGATTTCCCACTAATATCCTACAGTATTTAATGTGTAATTAAACAGTATTAATAACATCATAGTAAGGTAGGTATAGATGATATGTAAATGAATTTGTCGGTTAAATATCAATAATTAGATTCATTTTATAAAAGGCCACGAGGTTAAGTAATAAAAAAAACCGGCCAAGAGCGTGTCGGGCCACGCTCAGTGTAGGGTTCCGTAGTTTCCCGTCCGTCACAATAAGTGTTCCCACTTATGGGTTTAAAGGTGGGTATCCATTATGTTCGCTCCAGCAGCGCTCCGCGCTCCTGCAACTGCTCCCGGTAGTGGGTACTGTTGTTTCCATCCAAGTTCAAAATGATTTTCCTAGAAAGTCCTTATAAAGTTCTACTTTTCAGATTTTTTTTCATATTTTCTAAACTTATGGTTCAAAAGTTAGAGGGGGGGGGGGACACATTGTTTTTTACTTTTGGAGCGATTATTTCCGAAATTATTGACATTATCAAAAAATGATTTTAGTAAACCCCTATTAATTTTTAAATACCTTTCCAACAATATATCACACGTTAGGGTTGAAATTAAAAAAATATCACTTCCCACTTTACATATAGGGGGGCTACCCCAATAAAACATTTTTTTTCCAATTTTTATTTTACCACTTTGTCGGCGTGATTGATACACATATTGGTAACAAATTTCAGCTTTCTAGTGCTAACGAGAGTGTCACAGAGATTAAGCGAGGACGGACAGACGGACAGACAGACATGGCGAAACTATAAGGGTTCCTAGTTGACTACGGAACCCTAAAAACGGTATCATAAGTTTCTGAAACAGTTTTTATGCTAATTCTAAAAATCCAATTATAAAGTATTATTTTATAGAATAAGGGATATCAATGAGCACACAGCCTCCCTAATGCTAAATGGATGATGTGGTAATGGTAAATGCAATAAAAAATCAAATTGTAGAAGCGTCACCCCTGAGTACTAAGAAACTTAAACTCTTTACTGTTCGGCTGTCTACATTTACCATACGAAACACAGTAGCATTAAGCTACTATTTTGTGGTGGTGTTCTGTGATATGGTATTCTGTTAGATGATATGGAGTAGAGAAAGAAGACAAGCACTGAGTTCCAGTTAACATATCTAGTCTAGATATTTCTGTGTTAATATTTTATATTTGTGTAATTAAGCCAATGCTATAATTAACGTCCTCTAGACTGAATGTAGGTCATGGTTGTCAGTCCCAATGGAGACTAGCCAACTACGTAGAACAGGATTATAGTGCAGGATTGTGTGCGCAAAGGCAGGTGCCTTGTCTATTCCTTTAGTCCAATGAGACACAATCGACCCGACCGTAAAGAAAGGCGGAGGCCCAACGGCTGTATGTGTTTTCCGAGGCACGTGGGTGCAACACTCACTTCTATCCGAATCGGAGTGTATACTGAGAATTTCATGCATATGTAATACTTACGTACGATTCACACTATCTGAAACATACCACATGTTTCATGTGGTGTGAATCGTACGGTCATTGTAACGATATCAGTACCATTCGTATCCGGGACCACATAATCAGCAGTCGCCCTTGCGACCACTAGATCAACGTGGTAGTCAGAAACAGAAACAATAATAATGACACGATATAAATGTAAGACATTACCAAATCTTGGTCTTCAGGAATGAAAAGGCACCTACTCTTTATTTGTTTTTTTCTTTGGTGCTGGGGCCATTGACAACCAGGTGAAGTGCTAGAATGTGAGCTACTCTAATGTTACAAAAAACTTATCCAGTAATTCTAAAGTTCTGAAATTCTCAAAGAGAAATACGGACTATCAGGCTCGGAAAAATAATACTTTACGTACACCGAAAAAAAGAAAGAGGGACAAGAAAATCAAGTAATTCTAAAGTTCTGAGACGAGGGACGACATAAGTTGGATTATAATAAAAAAATGTAGCTTATAGAGATATAGAGAATGATGTGAAAGCACATGCTGATAAAAAGGTCAACGTGTAACGCAAAGGATCCGCGTGTATTTATAGACGGACCAACACGCGGTTTATTTGCCTAGCACCACCCACCCACTGCTCGGGCGACGCGCGTCGTCTGAAAAACTTTTGCCTCCTGATTTATGAGGGCATTACGCCAGTTTTAGAGGCAGCCGGTTAATTGAGGCCATATATCACGATAGATGCAATCTGGATAGCGGTGGTTTTGTTTCTGTGAAAGGTATGTTTGTGTGCAATACCTGAAAAGACGAAATTGAGGGCGAAATCATTATTTTTTGCAAAAACTGCACGAATAGAGAGTGCAGATATGACTTAAAGATTGGTAAATTGTCATCTAACACTGTATGCAGTTTGTGTATTACGTATGATACGTAATACACGTCTTACAAGTGAAAGAAAATTTATTCTTTTGTCGTTCTTAATCAGTTTATCTATCTACTATGTGTTTTAAGGGCATAAGTTTTTTGTTACGCAGAAAATATAATTGTTAGTTTCTTAATTTCATGTCGTTTAAAATATAAGACCTTAGTGAAAAAAAAAAGGATTTTAATTATTTTATATAACAATCAGACAAAGTACAGTCGCAGCAAGTGCTGAGCACAATATATCTATACACATTCGTACCCACAATTTTTTGCTTCAGAATGTATTGAAATATTATGTTGAGACATAGTGAAATTACAGTTTTCTATACAGAGCGCAGTACCACACGTAGCATCTGACTTTAAAGCCAGTCTTTTGATCGCTGGCGAGTAGGAAGTTCGTTTCGTCGCCACCGCTCCGACCGGTTATAATAACTCTGAGAGGATACACTTGTTTATTTTGGGATTTCAGTTTTGTTAATCGTTTTTGGATGATCTTGTTTGACGTTACATAAAAATTTGCCATTTGGCTGTAACTTTATTTAAGAATTTTAAGTGTTTGCATATTCATTCGTGAGTTTGTAACATAAATATGAAATCCTTTACGTTTTATGTAAAATGAGTAAGTGAATTTCATTATTTGTGTGTTTATGTGTAATATATTGTACCTTGATTTAGCAACCTAGTGCTAGTGTTTTTCTCAAAAACTATTTCTCGTGTGTATTTATATAATATTAACTTTTGACAGTGAATAAATCATTCTGAACCTTTTACTGGTAAAAATCTGATGGGTATATCTTCCACTTCAGCAGTTAAACTTGAATCTTAGATTCTATCATGCCTTTGTTATGATTACAATGCCATTTCCTCATGGATGCTGAGGGGCGTCTCGTCTTCTGGAAGAGCGGCCTATGGGAGGGTGGAGCGCCCACTCTAAGTTGTAACACCTGTAAGAAACGTCGTGCTGATAGAATGAGTGCGAACGAGCGTCCCCAGGGGTGAGTTTCTGGTCCGCTCTTATATTATCTCGTTTAAACTTTTGTACATTAAGAGTATACTCAATATAAATTATCACGGTGCTAACAGTATTTACAGTAAAATGGTTACTATCCGGGCGTTTAACAATGGATTGTTTTATTGGTCAATGATAAGTGAAGCCGGATATGGCAAGGCGCACCGTAACATTCAAATGTTTTGTCCTATATGTTTTAGGCTACAAAGTACAAATATCTTAAAAATATCACAAATTAGCATTATCTTGTAGGTCTCCTAATAGAAGTCTGAGGACAACTAAGCCAGGAGATGAGCAGCATTATCTTCGTGCTAATATCTAAATGACTGCGGTTGCCACCATAACTGTCGAGAATACCGATAGTGAGAAATATGTTTCATGAGGTACAAAAGGCACGTTCCCGATGATAGGAATTCATTTAACATCATACTTCTCTGTCTTGATGAATCATTCTTTCGAGGTTAACAGGCTCGCAACATTCCTCTTTCGTTTTCCTTAATTCTTTAAATTGTTGACCATAGTTTTTGTATATAATAATCTCTTCCATATATAATCTTATTGCAAGAAGAAGGTTCTATATTCGGTTCGTATGTTTTTATGCATGATAACCCATTTCTTGCAAATGACTAAACCGATTTAAATTTTAAATGTTGTTTCATTTAATATGCTCAGAAGTGGTAAGGTCCACCTCTGCAGCATGTTACCAACTATACCGTCTCATACAATAATCCATCCTTAAGGAATGAACAATAGGGAATAAAGATTTAAATGTAACTATGTAGATTTTCTTTGTTGATACTTGTGTTGTAATTTGTGATATTCGTTAGGCAACACAAAAGGGTAAAATAATTAAATTTCAATAAAAAGTACAAAATGACCTCTAAACTAAGAACAATTTCCACATAATTGCTTCCTAGGTTGGTTGCTACTTGTAACTTGTAAGTCATAATATATCGAAAAGTTAAAGCCGGTTTTGAAGTCAGTATTTATTTTTTAATAAAATTTAATTATGATTATTAAAGTGTGTGCTTTTATCACCTTTACAAATGTTACGCTTTTAACCACTTCTACATTTCCTTATTTTTTAAATTTGGATAAAATAAAGTTGTGTTATTTAAATATGATACAGTATTGGATGTTAGTTGCAGGCTTGTTTGATAAAATTTTCGATATTGATAATCTGGTACAATGAACAAAGATCATAACATTTGAGAAGAAGTGTAATTGTTTTTCCCCACTAGAATTTGGTTTTGATATACCCTTGTATGTACTTGTAGTGTATTGATTAAATAATATTTTATTATAGTTCCCATAATATTATTATGAATCATATCTTTATCTCATAACGATAAGTCTGCGACGTTCGCTATTGCATTACGAGTTTTTGTTTAAACAGCTGGCACGTTGTTGGGGTCAGATAAGCTTATCCCTTTGTGTTTTAGGGTTCCACTATTAAAAAAGGGATTTCTTTTTATTTGCTTGCTCTAGTGTGCCTCACAATCATAGACTTTTAATGTTTTAATCGAATCAGATAAAACATTGGGGTAAATTTTAACACTGTTCTAACTTGCAATAATCCTCTTACTCCTTCCCAGCTCTTTCTGCATTCTTTCAATTTTATTTATAACAATAATTATTAGTATAATAATAATCTTTACAATATTATTGATCGCAATGTTTAAAAAGTATTTGTCCAAGTTTTTATTATCCTTATAACGTTTACCTTATGTATTATTTTCAACAACAGCCATTATTAAATACACGAGTATAAGTGTGGCCGTGGAAGGAAAAGGGGAGATCTCCCGTCAGGCAAGGTGTTATGCCCGGGGAGCGGCCAACGCTCCATGTGATAGTTCGGAGATGTTCTATGTATGCTGTTTATGATTCGGAATGTTGATAGCGCGATTTAGGCATCGGTTTGTTTTTCGCTTGCGGCGCGATGACAGCGCCGTCACATAAGCTTTAATATTTTTTATAAAATTTTTTTTTTCATTAAATTTGTTTAACAGAATGTAATTTCTATAGGATTTTCTTCTGAATTGGGGATATTTTTTTTATAAGTTTCATACAATGTATAACTACAATGTATAATTTCATACAATGTATATGGACAAACATGTTGAGCTATATCTTTCAAATGCTGACTTGAACTCATTGCTAGCAGCACCAAATGTTCCATCCATATATTTTTTCCAAAAAATCCCGAAAAATATATGGATCGAAGACAGATCTAGATATGTTCTTTTGGTCGTTATTCAAATAAGAGAAATTAAGGTATAAGGAAATTAATATGTAAAATTGCAAACTAAAATGTTTTTAAAATTCGTTGACTGCTAGGAAGACTATTGTGAAATTCTGGTTTGGTGATATTGTTATCAACATTCTTTCTCAGTCAACAGTAAGACTGTTTTATTTTTTTCCATTGCTTGACGACTATTATGCATTACAGTTAATGAGAGATAATTTTTTGTATTGTAGAAACGCGGGCGTGAGAAACGCATCGGTCGAGGTGATAAGATAGGCCAATCGGAACTGAGCTTTGAATACGATAACACTTTGTTTAGTAAAGCACGGTCGCTTAACTTTTTTATCTTTTATACTTAAACAGCGACTGATGATGAGGCAGTAACGTCAATTTCCATTGAACCAATCTATACATATGAATAAAATTAATGTGTCTGTCTGTTTTATTGAAATGACTGGTTTCTATTAAGCTCAGTGGGTTATTTGCATGCTGTTAAGATAAACACATATATAATCCCCCCACTAAGTAAATGAGTAAATCGGAAACATTAACTGTAAAATTACAAGATCCATTTAACAAAGGCGCCAATATAGATGTTATCTGTGTTTCAGAACATTTTATTAAAAACAGTTATGTTACACATATCAAATTTCTGCCCAGCTGCATACTTTCTCGAGAAATACTAAGCTAGGAGGAACAGGTATTTTCGTTAGAGTAGGATATAGATACAGACAGTATAGAAAACTATCTGATGTAGCAAAACAATCAGTTTCGGGTGTTTTCAGCAGTGGACTTTTATAGGCTGTAATGGTTACATGGAAGACATAAACAAACATTTAAAAAAAATCTTTTGTCTGACTGTCTCTATGTGCGCATGTCCGGGCTCCGGGCTAATCTTCGAAATGCCTGAACCGATTGTGATGAAGCTTTATTAATAGATAGAGAGATATGCCAGGGGGGATCTAGCTATTTTTTATTCGAAAAATGAGAAAATATTAAAAAAATATCTTAAAATTAAATAACTCTACATTAATAGACCCAATCCAAGCGAATCTGGGGCGTGTGACTAGTATTATAATAATTATCAAGTATTAGTAAGTTTGTTGGACAAACACCATTGTTCGAATGGATTGCAATACTGAAAGGCCAGGCTAGACAAAATATCCTATTTTCGACACGATTTTGGTGCACGAGCATTGATGAAAGAAAATACATACATAATTAATGCGATACTCAATTAAATTCTTAATGCAATGGGTTTTTAAATACTGTACATTTATTGAAATAAAAAGTAATTGTTTTAATAAAACTAGTTTTTACGGATTTTATTGCGTATATATTTTATGTTCCCGAGGTTTCGAGTACTTTACAGCACCCATGGTCACAGGATGACTGAAATGTTCGACCTCCCAAAGTCATGGTTAACCATGGCTACCTTAAGATTAAAATTATTAATTTTGGGTCCAATTTACGCAGTATGAACTTATAGTATCTTGAAGACATGCAATTGTATGCTTGGGTTGGGATTTAATTTTATTAATTATAAGATCCCAAGCAGATGGTAGCACCCAGCCATATTCTCAATTGAAATTAGGATGTTTTTTTTAAATTCAGTAGCCTTGCGAATCATCCTTGAAGGTGTTCTTTAGCGAGGATTTGTGGTTTATCATATCTGACCTAGTGACGGGGTCGATCCTGTACGTGTTTACAGACCGCAGACTTCTACAGATTGTAAGGATACATAACTGAACATAAACTAAGTTAATTTATGCGATAAAATCCGTAAAAACTAGTTTTATTTATAAGTGTAGTATTTGCGTAAACATAAGAAATCATTAAATTTTAATTTAATTGCCGGGAAAAAGCTTTGCTTCCGAGTTATAGTTTTTTTTAGCGATAACCATATATTTTCAATAATTATGAATAGCATGGTAATGAAATAGATTTTTCATTGGGTATATTTTTATTTAGATTCTTGATTTCCTGGTAATAAGCAAAAACGTTTCAATTAAAGTAAGTTTTGTCCATGCTCGTCCGTCGTTAGCTTACTTCGCGCTGAACAATTATGTATGCAGCAGTGAAAGGAGGAAACCCTCGCCTTAAATTACATAAAGTTAACACAGCGTTATAGAGAGTAAAGATATTCTTGAATCTATACCTTCATATCTTTTTTTATAGGATAGGGTGACAAACGAGCACAAACTCCACCTGATGGTAAGTGGTTGCTGTGGCTCATAGACATCTACATCTGTCCTCGATTACCAATCAAAATACAGATGCATTGTCACCCGTGAGGACAAAGATGAAATGCCTCGTTTCTAGTTAAAAGGGATTCCGGTTCTCTACACTCACCATACGAAACACAGCAGCATTAAGCTACTGTTACTGGTATTCTGTGAGAGCGTGCTCCTGCCCCAGTCGAGCCGACCCATTCGCGCTACAACTATATACTACTAATGTAACTGCAACTGCCTCTACCACGTAAAAATCTAAATATATCAATAAAAGTATCTCCTCGATCCTTAATATATACAAGTTGATAGGAACACTACAGTTATATTATTGTCGACTTGGATTTGGGAAGCTTTGACATACACAAAGTACCGGGAAACGGTGCATCCTGGGATCAAAGTCCTCAAAAATAATCATGTGTTTTTTTTAATTTCTTGAATACGTTGACGGATAGTTGGTGTCGTATTTGGCATTGTGGCTTTGTTGTCTTCATCATAAGAGTTCTTGTGAACTTTGTCGAGTTCCTAAGAAAATTTATTACGACCTTTTTAGAGAAAGGCATGGACGTGGATTGCACAACTGAATACTACAAACAAAAAGTTCTTATTTTGGTCATTTTGGCGCACACCTACATATCTTGTTGTAGTTTACGATTTTTTTTAATCAACAAGAGTAGGTAGTTTTTAAGCGCCAGTTTCATAAAAGCAAGCAAATTTGTAAATTTGAATTGGCATTACTGAGCACCTTGCACCATTGACAAAGCTTCAAATTGCGATCCAATTGGATAACGAAAGTATTAGTAATGTTTGATAGAGTTAGTTGTACTATTTTTTTTTTCAAAATCCTCGATTAAGTATCAAAATACAAAAGCTTTGTCACCCTTGAGTACCTACTAAGATAGCAGTGCGCGTAATTTCCAGTAACACAACAGCAATATTCTACTATTTTACTCTGGTATTCCGTGAGCTGCTAGTTAATGCTGGTATTTTGTGCGGTCATAGTCCGGCTTAGTTGTGTTGGGTGATTTAGCCATAGCACATTACAGCGTAGATCTACTACATGGAAATATACAAAAATGACTGAAACTAAAAAAAAATATTCAAGAGTTTTAAAGAAACATAAATAACACGTGTTCATCATAAGCTGTGATGATCCCGATAATTATTTTATTTTCCCTTGGCGATTCTGATCAAGATAAAGTTATTGTACTATCATCGGTCGAGTATACGAGTGCAAATTTTCAAGCGGCAGTCCACAAGTTGGTGAAAATTACATTAAAATATTCCGTTACATAGATAGGCTAGGTAACGTAGAGGGGAGATACACGTGAAGTTAATACTCGTAAAAAAGCGTGATAATTAATTTATTAAAAAACAGTATTTAAATGCCTCAGTTGACTCTTTTTTTCTATATTTTTGACCACTTACTTTCAAGCTGTTTTATCTTTAAGAATCCTCAGTTGAACTTGACATTGCCCTGGATAACTTGTTGCATGAACTTGTGCTAGAATAATGCCTCTATGAATAATTCATGCTTTGACCTCGGCCTCCTCAACCGACCACTGAAGACTTCTTAGTAAACAAGACAAAATTTGTCCAGCCACAAAAGAAAATTGTTTTAGTGTGAAAGCGAAAAATATTAATTGAAGTGGGGTAATTTTGGGCTTCTGCATGGTAATTTAAAATTATTAATTTAAAAATAATAATTATGATATTAATTGAAATGATGAATTTTACTTTATTTTATTTATTCACTCATCATCATCACTCTATATCTCACCTAAAAACGCTTTGTTTTTAATATTCGGGCGCGTCTGTTTTTTATGTGCGTTCATCGATATGTTAGAAACGGCTGATACAATTTAATTTTTTTAAATTAAATTAATAAGTATTGATCCCATATAAATTTAAAGAAATAATTTTACCAATAAGGGATGCAGATTTTAATGTAGGTATTTTCGTTCTAGTTGTCACTCTGAACTTACGATTTTCCTGAGATGAGCCAAAATTAATAAATAGGTAATTAAACTTTTAACAATAAGTAAAAAAAAATCAAAATATCAAAAATAATAGGTTGGGGAAAAGTTTCTTCGTATTTCTTTTTCGTTTCTAAATCTCTTTTGTTCTACCGGTTGTATCTGGCTGGTTTTAATATAAATACATAATAGGATATTAAGAAAAAGAAAAAACACTTTCCCGCCGTTTTTCAATTGTTTTTCTGTCCGCCGAAATGAGTGAATCTAACGAACAAATTCGATATATTTTAAGAATTTTAAAAAAAAGGGAAAAATGCGACTCAAGCTGCGAAAAAAAATTGTGGATTTTATGGACCTAATGCAGTGTCAGTAAGAGTAGCACAAAGCTGTGTTTCGTATGATGAGTGTAGAGAACCGGAGAACCTTTTTACTTGAAACGAGGCATTTCATCTCAGTCCTCAGGGATGACAACGCATCTGCATTTTGATTGTTAATTGAAGATAAATGTAGATGTCTATGGGTCACAGCATCCATTTACCATCAGGTGCACTGTGTGCTTATCACCCTTATTCTATAAAAAAGAGAAAAAAAAACAAGATCGCCATATTAGTAGTTACGATAAGCTCACTGTGAGAAACCTAATGAATCGTGTACTTATTTGTGATTCTCTATTAAAACGTAATGAAACCGAACAATTTTTTAAAAGATGGATCAATGGTGATGAAAAGTGGATCACCAACGCAAGAATGTGCGAAAAAGATCATGGTCAAAAAATTACTTTTATTTTATTACTCAAGCTCCACAGATTTTAGCGAAACCCGGATTAATACGCAATAAGGTAATGCTGTGTGTGTTGTGGGATTGAAAGGGCACCGTTTATTATGAGCTTTTACCGTCAGACAAAACCGTTGATTTAGATCTCTACTGCCAACAACCAATGAGACTCAAGCAAGAAATTGAGAAAAGTCGGCCGGAATTGATCATGATAACGTCACCGACCACACGCATCTTTGGCCACTCAGCAAAAATGGAGAAAACTTGGTTGGGAAGTGTTAATTAATGCATCTACCATATAGTGCTGACCTTGCACCCTAGATTTTCACCTATTTCGGTCTCTTCAGTATTCTTTGGGTAGCGTTAGGTTAATATCAAGAGAGAATTATCAAAACTACTTGTCGCATTGTTTTAATTAAAAATTCCAAGATTTATACAGCAACGAGATTATATCAATACCTAAAATGGCAACAAGTTATCATATGATGGCAATTAGTATATATACTTATATATAATAAATGAAAACATTCCATATAAACTATCGGCTGAATTAAATTTGACATTATAAAAAAGGAAATAAATAACTTCTCTGATAATATTCAGGTGAAATAAACCCCTGGCATTATGACAATAAGTAACCTAGCGGCAGCCTAAATATAGTCGGCATTTCCGTAATAAATGAAAACTTGCATTACATATAAACTATTGGCTGAATTAAATTTCACGTTATAAAAAAGGAAATAAATAACTTGTCTGATAATATTCAGGTTTTTTTTATAGGAAAAGGGTGACAAGTGGTTGCTGTGGCCCATAGACATCTACATCTATCCTCGTTTGCGAATCAAAATGAAGATGCGTTGTCAGCCTTGAGGACTAAGAAGGAGTACCTCTTTTCCAGTAAAAAGGGTCTCCGGTTCTCTACACTCACCATACGAAACACACCAGCATTAAGCTACTATTTCACGCTGGTATTCTGTGAGAGCGTGGACCTTCCCCGGTCGAGCCGACCCATTCGTGCTACAACTATACAATCAATATAGCTGCAGCATGGCTCTACCACGTAAAAATAAATACCACGTGAAATAAACCCTGGCATTATGACAATAACGTAGCGGCAGCCTAAATATACCTAGTCGGTATTTCCGTAGTAAAAGTAACGTCCTATATTTTAAATATGTGAGTATGTTCGGATGTTTAAAAGCCCCATTTACATTCAGCCACTGCCACTGCTCCTCGCGCTGCCGGCAATACTTCCCTAAATACTGCCGTAGCAGGATCGCGGGAAGTGTGTATTCACACTCTGCCCTACCACTCACATCGCTTTCGGCTTTCGACTATGGCGGACGTCGAAATAATTACAGCGTCCGCGCTGTGTCTTCTTGCAATACAAAATTATGTTAATAATTTAAAAAGATATCAAGTTCAAAAGAAGATAGATAGATAGATAGAAAATTTATTTGCTTAAAAACATGGTACATAAGATGATCAATGACGTGGAACTGACATGTTTTGCCATAATTGGCATGGAAAAATGATATGAAATACAGCTAATTACACAAACCCGATGTTGCTTAAAAGTTAGGTACACACATTCTTTTTGAATTCAAATATTATGTACAATTAAATACTTATACAGATCCACTCTATTTGAATTCTTATACAGTAAATTGTTCATAAATTGTTAACTGAATTATTATATTATTGTTACATAAATAATATTAAATATTATATGAGATTAGTTAAGCTATTATTATTTTATTAATTACACTTCAGTATAAACTAATTCGTAAATTTAATTTAAAAATCTCAGGCTATTATGCAAATATTACCTTTTAACTTATTTTACATTTTAATTAATAAATAATCAATATGAGTTACTAATCGTTTTTAGAAATAAAATGTCAATGTTCATTAATTCCTTAAACTAAATTTTATATTAATATAATAAATTTCACGAATTTATAATTAATTATGTACATAGGTACTATGTTAACTCAAAAAAGAAAATTCGTATTCGTAGAAGATGATGAATTGTGGTTTTTATCGTTGAAATCCCATATAGTTTTTCTGATTCCAGCAGTTCTAAAAACTTTATTGTATTTTCATTAATCCACTCGAAAGGCATTTTGGTAGATCGTATTTATTTAATAACAGGACGGCGCGCACGTCCGTTCATCCAGGCGCTTGTCGCGAAGTGAGCGATGGAGCTGAATGTGAACACACACTGCCGCTCGCGCTGCCCGTCCTTTGACTTCCGCACGAAAAACCGACATTTCGGGCAGTGTCAGCGGCAGCGGCAGTGTCGCGCGAGTAGCCTGTTTACATACTGCCCTGCCCACTGCCCTGCTCACTTCCCTGCCCAAACGGGCTGAATGTAAATGGGGCATAATGCCCCATTTACATTCAGCCCGTTTGGGCAGGGAAGTGAGCAGGGCAGTGGGCAGGGTAGTATGTAAACAGGCTACTCGCGCTGACACTGCCGCTGCCGCTGCCACTGCCCGACAATCGCTCAAATGTCGGTTTTTCGTGCGGAAGTCAAAGGACGGGCAGCGCGAGCGGCAGTGAGTGTTCACATTCAGCTTCATCGCTCACTTCGCGCTAAGCGCCTGGATGAACGGACGTGCGTGCCGTCTTGTTATTAAATAAGTACGATCTACCAAAATGCCTTTCGAGCGGAATAATGAAAATACAATAAAGTTTTTAGAACTGCTGGAATCAGAAAAAACTATATGGGATTTCAACGATAAAAACTACAATTCATCATCTTCTACGAATACGAACTTTCTTTTTGAGATAACATTGTACCTATGTACATAATTAATTATAAATTCGTCGAATTTATTATTTTAATATAAAATTTAGTTTAAAGAATTAATGAACATTGACATTTTATTTCTAAAAACGATTAGTAACTCATATTGACTATTTATTTATTAAAATGTAAAATAAGTTAAATGGTAATATTTGCATAATAGCCTGAGATTTTTAAATTATAATTTTATTGCAATTAAAATTATGAATTATTTTATACTGTAGTGTAATTATTAAAATAATAATAGCTTAACTAATCTCATATAATATTTAATATTATTTATGTAACAATAATGTAATAATTCAATTAATAATTTAGGAACAATTTATTGTATAAGAATTCAAATAGAGTGGATCTGTATAAGTATTTCATTAATACGTAATATTTTAATTCAAAAAGAATGTTTGCACCTAACTTTTAGGCAATGCAATAATTTTAAAATATAACATTGGGTTTGTGTAATTAGCTGTATTTCATATCATTTTTGCATGCCAATTATGGCAAAACATGTCAGTTCCACGTCATTGATCATTTATTTATTTATTTATTTATTCTTTTTTGTACACCACAATACAGAAACATCAATATAGTTAAAACTAATTAAAGTATGTATAATAGGCGGTCTTATCACTGAAAGTGATTTCTTCCAGACAACCTTTGCGTAGAGGAATGATGCAAACAAAAGTTACAAATAGAGGGGGGCATACAAAATAATAATAAAAAAAATACAATAATACATACAAATAAAAGTAAGTGAAAGTTATATATAAAATATCATAATATATAAAATATCATGATCATCTTATGTACCACGTTTTTAAGCTAATAAATTTTCTATCTATATATCTATCTTCTTTTGAACTTGATATCTTTTTAAATTATTAACATAATTTTGTATTGCAAGAAGACACAGCGCGGACTCTGTAATTATTTCGACGTCTGCCATAGTCGAAAGCCGAAAGCGATGTGAGTGGGTAGGGCAGAGTGTGAATACACACTTCCCGCGATCCTGCTACGGCAGTATTTAGGGAAGTATTGCCGGCAGCGCGAGGAGCAGTGGCAGTGGCTGAATGTAAATGGGGCTTAAAATATCCTCTTGAAATGCTGACATAAAATAATATTACAATTAACTACTAACCATTTCAGACTTTTATAAAGCAATCTTGTAATAATGTCCTCCAGACCGAATTTCGACTATGTCGGCCAGTCTCAAAGTCTAGCGATTTGCGCAGGACAAGATTATAGTGCGAGTGTGTGCTAAAACAAAGGTGCACTCTCTCACATAGTCCGGTGGGAAATGCGACGTGACCGGAGAGAGATTAGGCGCAGGACCAACGGAATTTCGTGCTTTTCAAGTCACGGGGGTGAAACAACTCCAACTTTTGTTTCTGCTGCTGCTACTGAGAACTTCTTGACAGAAAGACCCGATACCTTATTTTAGCCCGACCCAGAATTCAGACCTGAGGACCCATCATCAGCAGTTGCGCTTATGACCACGGGACCAACGAGGGAGTCTTCATGCCTCCTGCATATTACATGGGTCGTAGCACTTTACTATACCTCCTGTATATCATCCATCCATTATGGCCTATGAAAGTCTTCCTCTTCCTCTTTTTATAAAACGTTACCTCCACACTAGGATTTTCTCCTGTATCGTGGGGGCATTTTACAAACACAAATTTCACAAGGGCAAACATCCAGACCAGGAACAATTACTTGTAGGCCATACCAATACTTGTTCCGTGAGGGATTCGAACCCGCGGCCCTTAGCGCTGTAACTCATAGCTAAGCCACTGCACTACGGAGCCGTCTACTGCTGAATATAGGCCTCTCCCTTTGACTGCAGCCTAGTGTACAGTCACGCTGCAGCTATATTATGGTTGTAGCATGAATGGGTCGGCTCCACAGGGGAAGGACCACGCTCTCACAGAATACCAGCGTAAAATAGTAGCTTAATGCCTGTGTATGGTGAGTGTAAAGAACTGGAGACCTATTTCACTAGAATCGAGGCATTCCATCTTAGTCCTCAGGGGTGACAACGCATTCTGCATTTTGATTATTAATCGAGGTTAAATGTAGATGTCTATGGGCCGCAGCATCCACTTACCAGCAGGTGGACTGTGTGCTCGTTTGTCACCCATATTCTAAAAAATCGCTATAGATACCAAGCTTAGCATGTGGATTAGGAACGTGGTAGAGAGAGCCACGCGGCAGCTTTTGTTGTCGCACGGGTGGACCGGCTCGAACCCGGATGGTACCACGACCTCACAGAATACCAGTGTGTTTATTTCTTCTGCGTCGCCTAGTAAGTTCCAGTGGTCGAAGATCCAATCCCCACCCCTCTCCTTATCATTGTAGCGGAGTTAAATAAGATATTACCCCAAGGGTACCAGCACCCCTGGTAACGGAGCATCCCTCGCTGAGCATCCACGCTCAAGCTATCCTACTCTTTTTGAGCGTGGGTAGCCCAGGCTGCTCTGCCTATCAGGGGCGAGGGGGCGAAATTCCGCTCGTGACTAAATTCGCTTGGGGCAAGCGGACCATTAAGACAAAGGCGACTTCTGCTGCGCTATCCGTGAATTTCTGCAATTTCAGAGGACTTCATGCTTGATGGGGGGGGGGGGCTGGTGATAAACCAGCCGTGCCAATATTTCTCGGGAAAATTTGCCGAGTACCGGAACAAACTTTGTCGAAAAAAGTCTCATGAAATCTAGTCCAGTTCAATCTCCAGAGGACACAAGTTTGCGCGTTTACCGCTGAAAAGAACCCCTTTGTCGTATTTCCTTACTTTCAGGGCACTTTCCTTGTTGCCTAGTATGCCAGTATCGGGTAACTCGGCGTCGTGGTCTCTAAAAAGCGTGGCGTGCTCAATAGAGCGGGACAGTATTTCATGCCGGCACACCGTTTGCAACTTTACTCACATGAAATACTGTTCCTATCTCTGCGCCGGGGCTCCCTTGTGCCAGCTCCTTCCGCTTGACTGCAACCAGCGCAGCGGAGCTCGAATCATCGACCACCGAGTTCTCTCCACGCAGCTCGGTTCACTGGCGCTGCGAAGAAATGTTGCATCCCTTTGAATTTTCTATTGCATTTACCACGTTGAGTGCTCTGAGAAGTTGTTCGTATTAATTCTAACCGCCTAATTTTACCAACGCACAACGCGACAAAACTTGCGTTATCATCCATATCATCTGGATGCTTGGCGGTCCAAAACTGTGCTGGACTGTTTACTAGGAGATTTCTTCCTCGCAAGGCTACTTTGTGAATCGTTTACCTTCAATAAACGACTTCACTTCTTATTAAAAGGCTAGCAACGCACCTGTACTTCCCCTGGAACACCGGAGAATGTACAGGTGCGTTGCTGGTCTTTGCAACAGCAGTTGTTAATGGGCGGCGGTCGTCACTTACTATCAGGTAAGCCGAATACTAGTTTGCCCCTCTTTTATAAAAAAAAAAAAGATTTTTGTTACTTTGAGTTGTTATCAGGAAGATGTTGCTGCTCATCTTCTTTTTTAGTTTCCCTCTGTTGCCTCTTCGACACCCACGGGACGATATGGGTCAGTGTATATCACCGACCTCTTTATATACAAGTACGCGTGTATATTCTTACACTGCCACTGCATGGTATTCATATTGGTCGTTATTCATGTCATTTTAGTGCAACTGCCCTTTTCTCCTAACGGTTGTCTTTACATATCCTTGCTATTTCATCTTACCAATTCTATGTAATATTTTTATATTATGAGCGATGGATAATTCCTTATATTTACTCTGGTACCATGGTCGTCCGTATGATACGCTCAAGGTCGCTCAGCGAGCTATGGAGAGGGCTATGCTTGGAGTTTCTCTGCGTTATAAACTTAGAAATGAGGATATCTGCAGTATAACCAGAGTGGCCGACATATCCCAACGGATTAGTGAGCTGAAGTGCCAATGGGCCAGCCATATAGCTCGAAGAACCGACAACCGATGGGGAAAAAAGGTTCTCGAGTGGCAGCCTCGCACCGGTAGACGTATAGGCGTAGTGTAAGGCGACTCCACTAGATGGAGTGATGATCTGGTAAGACATGTAGGAAGTAGATGGATGCAGTTGGCTCATGACCGTGCTTCGTGGCATTCCTTTGGGGGAAGAGAATGATGGTGATACTCTGGTCATACTACGAATTTCTTTGACATAATATTGTCGAACTAAGTTTTAGCCATACTTCCTACAAATATATAAAAGATGTTAAAAATTCAATTAGCTACATCCACGTAATTTTAAAATGATGCTGTGAATTTAAAGTAGTATTGAAAATACGATGAGGAATATAAAAAGTACTTGAAAACTAATTATAACCGATTTACACACAACCAAAAACCATAAAATAGTTTCCACATATAGCTTCCGAAGTCGCTTTGGGGTGGAGTTTTTTCTTAAAATTCGAATGGGATCTCCGTCGAGGTGTGGCCTGAAAAATAATATGATCATTAAAATAGGTTCCTAATTGAGGAAGATATCACGTCACATACCTGTACACTTTATACGTGGTAGAGTCACGCTGCAGCTATATTATGGTTGTGGCACGGGTGGGTCGGCTCGACAGGGGAAGGACCATGCTCTCACAGAATATCAGCGTAAAGTATCAGCTTAATACTGTTGTGTTTCGTATGATGAGTGTAGAGATCCGGAGATCCTTTTTTACTGGAAACGAGGCATTCCATCTTGGTCCTCAGGGGTGACAACACATCTGCCTTTTTGATTCTTAATTGAGGATAAATGTAGATGTCTCTATGGGCCACAGCATCTACTTACCATCAGGCGGACGTGATCGTTTGTCACCCTTAGTCTATATATTAAAAAAAACATCGTCTAATTGCAAACCTCCTCCTTTTTAAATCTGCTGAAAATCCATCTTTGTTTAACTGTCCGGGTAAATTTTCGGATTGGCTGAACCGATTGTGTGGAATTTTTCGAAAAAATTTACAAAAAAAAAATCCTAATTTAATAAAAAATTATAAAACAGATGGTCTTAGCTTATCTCAAATGTAAGTAATGCCACATTAATTCAGTCGAAGCCAGCTGGTTTGTGAATCAAATTGTAAATGAGTTGTCATATTATGGCTCCCGGCGCCGGTATGTCGACCCGGCGACCCTATTTTAGCCAAAAGCATCAAGTAGCTTCACGTATTTCTATACAGGTGACATGACACCCAGCAGTATAGTGACACGTCGTAAATATTCCTTCTGCAAGAGCCGCAGCTCACGTGACAGCTGTAAATCAATTCCGGTCATTACATGCGACTATTTACGGACCGTTTTCTTGCCTCACGACTTATTTTTATATTCAGCGTTGTTTTCGTTGCTACGTTTTGACGTTTGCTTTTTTGTTTAAAAAGCTTCGTATAAAAACTTTTACGACTTTCTTTTATAGAGTGTGGTAATTGAAATGTTATTTCAAAACAATTTTCAGATTTTTATACGTGGTAGAGCAATGCTGCGGTTCTATTGGTAGTATAGTTGTAGCACTAATGGGTCGTCTCGACCGGGGAAGGACCACGCTCTCACAGAATACTGCTGTGTTTCGTATGGTGATTGTAGAGGAGACTCTTTTTACTGGAAATGAAGCATTCCATCTTAGTCCTCACGGGTGACAACGTATCTGTATTTTGATTCGCACTCGAGGATACATGTAGGTGTCAGTCTATGGGCCACAGCAACCACTTACCATCAGGTGGACTGTGTGCTCGTTTGTCACCCTATCCTATAAAAAAAAATATTTCTCATCGTAATCATCGTTACAACCTTTCACTAGTCCACTGCTGAAAGTAGCTCAAGGAATGCCATAAAGCACGGTTTTAAGCCACCTGCTCCGTCCACTTCAGGTTCTGTAAACCACACTAACTTATTTAAATAATAAGTTCAACAATCATTTACCTTTCTGACAATGTGCTTTTTATGTTCAATATGATTGTTAGATACGATTTCATGCGACAAAACTTTGGATTCTTGCTTTTTAGGCGCTAGTATAACATACATAAGGGCATTGAAATGAAATGAAATTTATTAACATACATTACATTATTGTTACAATTATTTTTTGAGCTCTGTATTCTCTGAGAGCTCATTGCGCTTAGGGCATGCAATATTAAATTAACACACTGTAAAGTGTAAACTTATTACTTCTTATCTATGCATTTTTTAAGCTATTGCATAGCTTCTATCGCGGGCCTTGAGCGCGGGGACCGAAACCAGAAATTCCGTAACGAAAAAAAACCTCACGCTCCCCACTCCGACGGGCACGGAGGTGTGGCGTTTTGAAAGCCGTGCATCGTCTAACGTCGTTTCAGTTCGGCAGACTTCGGCACTCGGCAGACTTCGGCACGGTGTTTGTGTGCGTGCGACTAGACTTATGCGTGTACACTAGCTGCTAACTCAATGATAAAAATTCCTGAATAACCTACATGTATTGTAAGATATTAAAAATATTTTAAACAATATTAACTTCTCATTTATTCAATAAGAGAAAAAAAAATTGTTTTCTTATCGGTCACCACGCTCAAAAAGTGTAACTTGATTTAATATCAAAGACTTAACTGCATAAATAAAATAAATAAATAATTATAATTGCATAAGTTGATACAAAATGCTATGCAATAGCTTTACCGCGGCAGTCCCCGAGTGCCACACGTTTTTTTTTATTATTTTAGGTTGTTTTCTGGACGCTGCTGTCCATCTCCTGTTTCAAATTCCCTCTGTCGTGTCTCACGACACCCGCGGGACGATATGGGCTAGTGGATATTCTTACACCGCCACTACACGGTTGTTTGTATTATGAAACTTACGGTAATATTATACTATGAGGCTCATTACAGTGTTAACACTAATTAATTAGATAAGTACATAATAACAAACGATTATATTGTGGGGATATATATTATAGGGAATAGGATGCGTAGCGGCTTTAATTGGACCGAATGTGGCTAATTAGATATACTCGTACGTTAATTGCCAGATTATGTCGTTAATCATACGCTGCTATAGCACGTGGTTTTGCGTTTACTGCTTTACTTTGCTATATATACGCTTTTCATAGAAATGAATCTCTCAACTTATTTACTAACTAACTTATTTTTAATAGGCTTCCTAATATATTTAAAGGATATTTGTAACACAACTCGTACAAAAAGTTCTCTTTCGAGAGTCTATCAAAATTCGACCAACTGGCCGACCAACATCCTATAAATCTGTGCTGGCCGGGTGGTATGTAAATAAAGATGATTCTCTAACATTTGCGAATGATTAATATGCGGTTTTTGCCGCCTCGTCTCGTGAGTGTAAGTCTAAAGATACGGTCACGGAAATGCTAGAAAGATCATAAGGCTTCAGCTACTTCTTTTTGTTAAGTTGAAGAGACAAACGCGAATTCACAGCCTGTTCTCCATAACCAGTGCACGCACTGCTGCTTTGCGGAAATAGGTAAAAAGGTGACGGCAACGTCAATTGTTTGTTTTGTGCGTGGGCAAATCTTTATGGCTACCTGCCTTCCGCGGGGAGATAAACAGGTTGTGCCGGACTCCTACCAGCTACAACCCCGTGGTGTTCGGCGCTTTGCTTACACTGCACATTACTTGATATAATCGTTAGTCCGCCCGACGCTTTGAGTATTCAACCAACCCGACGTAACGATTATAACAAATCGCATCTATAACGGGAGAGGCGCATCAGTAGAAGTTTATTTGCTGATGAAGAAGAATTAAAGGGTAGTTAATGAATGCAGAGTTTTATACGTGGTAGAGCCACATTCCTACAGAATACCAATGTAAAGTACAGCTTGATGCTGTTGTGTTTCGTATGGTGAGTGTAGGGAAGTGTAGGGGAGTGTAGGTATTACTCCTCTGGGGTGCCAAAGCATCTGCTTCTTAATTAAGGATAGAGTAGTGTGTCTACGGGCCACAGAATCCGCTTATTATCAGGTGGACTGTGTGCGAGCTTGTCATTCTTATATATGACGAAGCATAGTCATTAGCTAGTTTCTCTTCTTTTAAGAGTTCACGTCTGAATGGAAGTCAATACTTCGGGTGACAAAAATTGCAGATGGTGTGGCAAAAGTCTTAGCCTATCTCGTTATTTTGTCATGAAAAGAAAAGGAAATAAAAAGGTAGAAGAAAGTTTTGTGAAAAACCTAAAAGAATTGAAACTATTCTGAGGTGGTTGTCGAAATGTTTACAAATCTTTGATGTAACATTGACCAAAGAAGTAGAACGAGTGGCATATCCTCAACCAAAATTATTTTAGTTAAGGATGTTTACCACATTATGGTATGTTTATTACGTTAACATTTATGTTCTAAAAGATACGGATAGTTTGTCAAACGGAAGACATAAAAACTGCTTGGTCAGTGCGACCCACGCGGCTCGATAAGAGGACACTGAACCCCGTTTATTGATTGTAATCACTTTTGTTTTATTATGTTGACGTAATAGTTCAGTACACTTTAATATTCGGTTAATTTTAAATTTATAAGATGATTTACCTTAGTTAAAGTTATTTAATAGGATAAATAACAACGTAAATAAATTAAAAATGACGGTTGTATCAATAAAATAAACTTACTCGTAGTAACCCTTACTATAATTCTTCTGTCCGTGTGTATGTGATTGAACTCCTCCTAAAAGGTCGAACCGATTTGGATCAAATTTTGTGTGTGTGCGATTAACTTGGTTCTTGACCAGATTCGAAGGATATTTGTCCGTGTGAAATTTAAGTATGAAAAGTGCCCCCGCGATACAGGAGAAAAAGTTAGTGCGGAGGTTACGTTTTTTTAAAGATTCCGGGTCGGACTTATACAATAATAGATTCTATTTTTTTATAGGATAGGGTGACAAACGAGCCCACCTGATGGTAAGTGTGGTTGCTGTGGCTCATAGACATCACACAATCTATCCTCGATTACGAATCAAAATGCAGATGCGTTGTCACCCGTGAGGACTGAGATGGACTGCCTCGTTTCCATTAAAAAGCGTCCGGTTCTCTACACTCACGATACGAAACACAGCAGCATTAAGCTACTATTTCACGCTGGTATTCTGTGAGAGCGTGGTCCTTCCCCGGTCGAGCCGACCCATTCGTGCTACAACTATATACTACTAATATAACTGCAGCATAGCTCTACCACGCATAAAAATAATAAATCTATAAAAATAATAACTCATTTATACTTATTTCAAAAATGTTTACATTCGCAAGTTTTTTTTATTTTACATTTTGCGTAGAAAATGTGTTAGCTGCAGCTTTATTTGTTTAATTCTCACGTTAATCGATAGTAGTTGTACTACCGTTACTTTTCAACCGACTTCAAAAAAGGAGATTCTCAATACGTCGAAATCCTTTTTTTAATGTATTTTCACCGATTACTCGAAGACGGCCGAACTGCTTTGGAAAATTCTTTCTTTGTTTCCCAGAGGGCCCCATTTTAAATTTTAAATTTTATCAAAGTCGGTCGAGCGGTTTTTAAAAAAAAACCAAACAATAAATTATTTTATTTATATTGTAATCGGTTGTACAAAATGTTTAATTTTACCACTTATTACTTACATATTACCTGGGTGGTAGGGTTCCTTTATGTCCTAGGAGTCCTAGTAACGAATATGTACCATACGCTCTCTCTCTCTCTCTGTATGATGAGTCGGCTCTGCGGGGTAGGACACGTCTCACAGAATACGACGTAAAATGTGGGAGCGTTTGGCAGAAAAGCGCTAGCAAGCGCTTGTAAGCAAAATGACGATTGCATAAGGCTGTCAAATCGTAGCTATTTTCCTCAGGACACGAGGTTAGTTTTAACCGGGGACCTACTTAATTTATACATGTTTGTAAATTATTCATATTAAAAACTTACCAATCATGATTTTTAATAACATGTAGGTATATGTTATTCATGTCATTCTTAAACTAATTTGCACAAAACAACTTATACTCTACTTCAAAACAAACATTTAAGCAAAATGGCGGTTGTGTCAGCGATTGAAGTTAGCAAACGTGTCCTGGCCGAAAACTGTTTAATTTCGCCATTTTGCTTACAAGCGCTTGCTAGCCCTTTTTTCTGCCAAACGCACCCATTAGCTCAATGCTGCTGTGTTTCGTAAAGTGAGTGTAGAGAACCGGAGACTCTTATTACTGGAAACAAGGCATTCCATCTTAGTCCCCACGAGTGATAACGCATCTGCATTTTGATTCTTAATCGAGGATAAATGTAGATGTCTATGGACTACAGCATCCACTTACCGTCAGGTGGAATGTGTGCTCGTTTATCACCCTATTCTATATTACAAACAACCATGCAAATTTTCTTACGATGTTTTCCTCCAACGTCGGACATGTGGTAAATCAGCAATTGAAACCTTAAACAACTAAAAGTGTCACAACGGACCTAAATAATACATGTCGCTAGCCACTTAGCACCTATTTTGGCGCCATCTACCTAAACTAAAATATATTGTATAAACTATAATTAAAATTTTAACTAAGTGTCACTGCCACAAAGAATATAGAGAGAGTTCACCTAGCTATTCCTCCTACCAATTTCTACCACTAAAGCAGCACTGCACCACCTGGTACGTGGTAGATCCACGCTGCAACTGTTTTATGGCTGCAACACAGATAGGTTGGTTCAACCGGGGAAGAACCACGCTCGTTCACAGTTTCAGCGTGAAATAGCCGTATAATGCTGCAATTTTTCGTGGGGCGAGTGTCGAGAACCGGAAACACCTGTTTCTGATAGTAAGGCATTACATTTTAATATATTTCGATTTTTAATTGAGAATATATTTATGCGTCTATGGACCTTCTTGAACATTCAATTACCATCACATCGCGTATGTGTGCTTGTTATAAAAATAATCGGTGGTTTTGTACAGATCAGTCACAATAAAGCCAGTAGACTTTCGGGTTATCATGTGTTGTTATAGGCAACAACGCATCTGCAGAATTCTCTGTAGTAGCTGCACCTGCTCATAGGTTGCAGTGTCTTTTGTCGTCATTTTGCATGTAAACTAAATTGTCACTAATATATTATGTGTTATACATATATACAGCACTTCAACGCAAAACTAGGCACAAGAGAAGGCGGTGAGCTGAAGTTAGGGAAATTTGGAGTAGGGCAACGGAACCGTAGGGGCCAGCAGCTGGCTGACTTTATGGAGAAAGAGGGACTCTTTATGATGAACTCTTTCTTCCAGAAGCGGCCCCACAGGAAGTGGACCTGGTCGAGCACCGACGGTTCGACAAAAAATGAGATTGACTTCATTATGACGACCAGACGCCAACTGTTCAGTGGTGTCTCAGTGATCGCAAGGGTGAAAACCGACAGCGATCACCGAATGGTTAGAGTCACACTGAACCTTAACGTTAAGTTGGAGAGGTCTCGTCTAATGAAGTCAACGCTTCGTCCCCCTCGTGCTCTGATCCAGAATCCCGAGACTTCAGCTCGAGTTACGTAACCGCTTTCAGTGCCTAGAAGATTGCAATGCTGTGGACGATATGAATGACAAGCTCGTGAAAACTGTCCGTGCGGTTGGGGCTAAGTTCTTCAAGACCCGCCGCAGAAGAACACAAAAACTCTCCGCTCACACTCTTAATCTTATGGCTGTTAGACGGGAGATGAGGCTGCAATCGTCAACAGATTTGACAGCATACAGGCAACTGAACAGACAGATCTCCAAATGCATGCGGCGAGACTTACGCAACTTTAATACTGCTTGTATTAAAGAAGCGATCGAGGGGAACCAGGGCTCCAAAGCCTTTGCCAGAGATCTGTCTGCCAGAAAGAGCCAACTGTCAAAGCTGAAGACTGAGTGTGGCAGCATCGTTTCCGAGACACCTGAGATTTTGAGTGAGATTGAGAGGTTCTATGGGCAGCTGTACACATCATCGTTGGAGCCACACGCAAGTGTGAGTAACGATCCAAAGAGCAAGTCTTACCCGACACTATTCTGATGATATCCCGGACGTCAGTCTGAGCGAGATTAGAATGGCTCTCCAGCACCTTAAAAACGGCAGGGCCCCAGGCGAGGATGGAATTACAACGGAGCTTCTGAAAGCGGGTGGAACACCGGTACTTGAAGTCCTTCAGAAGCTCTTCAATTCCGTCCTCCATGGTGGCACTACTCCGGAGGCGTGGAGCAGAAGTGCGGTGGTCTTGTTCTTTAAGAAAGGCGACAACGCTCTCTTGAAGAACTACAGACCGATTTCCCTTCTGAGCCGCGTCTACGTGCTGTTTTCGAGAGTCATTAAGAATCGTCTCGCACGCAGACTCGACAACTTCCAGCCTCCCGAACAAGCCGGTTTCCGAAAAGGCTTCAGTACCATAGACCACATACATACCCTGCGGCAGATTGTACAGAAGACCGAAGAGTACAATCTGCCACTTTGCCTGGCGTATGTGGACTATGAGAAAGCCTTTGATTCCGTCGAAATTTGGGCGGTGCTACAGTCCCTTCAGCGGTGTCAAGTTGACTGTCGGTATATCGAAGTGCTGAAGTGTTTGTACAGTAGGGCTACGATGGCTATCCGAGTACAGAACCAGAGTTCGAAACCTATCCAACTGCAGAGAGGTGTAAGACGGGGTGACGTTATATCCCCGAAACTCTTCACCGCTGCGTTGGAAGACGTTTTCAAGCTACTGGACTGGAAAGGATACGGTATTAACATCAATGGCGAGTACATCACTCACCTACGATTTGCCGACGATATAGTCCTTATGGCAGAATCGCTGGAGAATCTTAGTACTATGCTCAATGACCTCAATGGTGTCTCCCAACGGATAGGTCTTAAGATGAACGTGGACAAAACAAAGATCATGTTTAATGTCCATGTCACACCTATGCCGGTAGTTGTTGGGAGCACTATGCTCGAAGTTGTTGACGAGTACGTTTACCTGGGACAAATAGTCCGACTAGGTAAGTCCAACTTCGACCGAGAGGTCAATCGACGGATTCAACTCGGCTGGGCAGTGTTCGGGAAATTACGACACATCTTCTCGTTAGGTATACCTCAATCTCTGAAAACTAAAGTGTACAACCAGTGCGTGTTGCCAGTGATGACTTACGGATCAGAGACGTGGTCCTTCACTGCTAGCCGTATGAGGACGCTCAAGGTCGCTCAGAGAGCTATGGAGAGGGCTATGCTCGGAGTTTCTCTGCGTGATAGACTCAGAAATGAGGATATCCGCAGTAAAACCAGAGTGACCGACATAGCACAACGGATTAGTAAGCTGAAGTGGCAATGGGCCGGCCATATAGCTCGAAGAACCGATAACCGATGGGGAAGAAAGGTTCTCGAGTGGCAGCCTCGTACCGGTAGGCGTAGTGTAGAGCGACCCCCCACTAGATGGAGTGACGACCTTGTAAGACATGTAGGAAGTCGATGGATGCAGGTGGCTCAGGACCGTGCTTTGTGGCATTGCTTGGGGGCGGCCTATGTTCAGCAGTGGACTTGTGAAGGGCTGTAATGATGATGATGATATATACAGAGCCGTGGTGAATCAGGGGCTAAGCGCTCGTTGTAAATTTCGCAGTACGCGAGCAACCCGAGTTCGATTCCCGCCGGCACCAATGAAATTGTTAATTACAATTTTAATTCCTGATTTACTACTCGGCGGTGAAGGAAAACATCGTGAGGGAGCCTGTATGTCTGAGAAAAATATTTAGGAAACATGTGAAGTACGCCGACGCGCATTAGGACAGCGCGGCTGACATTCCTTTATTGCCTGTGCCCAGCAGTGGAACATATATAGGATGTAACTTTAACTGTTATACAAGGAAGTGTCTGTCAACCGTTCGTGGTTTGTAGTAACTCTAAGTTCTTTGTTCTTTCAGTGAGTTGAAGAAGCTATCGGAAGAAAGTCTCACGCGGCAGCCCGAGGAGGTGTTTGATATCATCTGTAAGCTTGGCGAGGGATCATATGGCAGCGTATACAAGGTATGTGGAATATATTATTTGTTTTGAGAAGTTTCAACATCATTTTCATACTTATGACACATACACGTGTTTCAGTCGGGGTTTTGTAACATTGTTGTGTCGATTGCCATTGCCATTTTTAAATATGCTCGTAAAAGGTTGACAAACAAGCATACAATCCACTTGATGGTATGTAGGTGATTATTCTCCGTCTATACTCCATTAAAAATTTAAGTGCAGATTCGTTATTGTCACCCACGAGGAGAGAACTAAAATGAAATGACTGGTTATCCGTAAAAATCGGTCTCCGGCTCATATTTTTATAGAAGAGGGGGCATGCGGATCACCTGATGGTAAAGTGTCGACCGCCACACATGAATAACTGCAACACCAGGGGTATTGCAGGTGCGTTGCGGGTCTTTTGAAGAGGAGTAAGCTCGTTTCTTGTAGATCTTTAAGTCGTATCGGTCCGGAAAAATCGCCGGTTGTAAACGATTATAAAAAGAAGTCGTGCGGGGAAGAAAATGGGAAATATAATCATTATGCTGCTATTTAATGCTGTTGCTCTGAAAATGCGATCCTTCTGCAATCAAACCTGCTCTCCATGCTCTACGTGGTAGAGCCATGCTGTAGTTATATTAGTAGTATAGTTGTAGCACGAATGGGTCGGCTCGACTGGGACAGGACCACGCTCTCACAGAATACCAGCGTAATAACTTAATGCTGCTGTGTTTCGTATGGTGAAGGTAGACACCCGGAGACCCTTTTTGCTGGAAACGAGGCATTCCATCTTAGTTCTCACGGGTGACAACGCATATGCATTTTGATTCGTAATCGAGGATAGATGTAAATGTCTATGGGCTACAGCAACCATTTACCATCAGGTGGACTGTGTGCTCGTTTGTCACCCTATCCTATAAAAAAATGCTCCAGTTATGACACAGCTGCGGCATGGCTCTAGCACTTTCATATTCTAATTTTATTCTTTATAGAATAATATTTTATGATAATATCCTTATTTTAGACTAACATGCCCCCACAATCGGTTCAACCCGGACATAAAGAATGAAATTTTTAAAAGTAGCTTATGTCTTAATATCATGCAAAATTTATGTGTATAGATCTAGACATAAAGCAATTATGCGTCATACAATATTTTATTTCCCCTTTCAGGCACTACACAAAGAGAGCGGGCAGGTGCTCGCGATCAAGCAAGTGCCGGTGGACACGGACCTGCAGGAGATCATCAAGGAGATCTCCATCATGCAACAGTGCGACAGCCCCTACGTAGTCAAATACTACGGCAGTTACTTCAAAAACACGGACCTATGGGTAACTAAGCACACAGTTTATAAGTCTCATTACTACTTTGAGTAAAAACTTTAAGATCAACATTGACGGACACAAGACACAAGTCGGCGACCGAGCCCTTTCCCATCGGACACACTGGCACTATCTGTATGCTGTATTTTATCGCATTTATCACGGGGAGTGCTCTGAGGAATTGTTCAAAGTAATTTCAGCCGCACAATTTAACCATCGCACATCGCGGCCGTACTCGCGATACCATCCATACCATCTGGAGGACTGGCGGTCCACCACTGTACGATTTATAAGAAGCGTTCTTCCTCGCACAACTTCCTTGTGGAATCTACTACCACCAGAGATTTTTCTCGACCCATACGACTTAGAGATCTTCAAGAAAAGAGCCTACTCCTTTTTAAACGGCCGGCAACGCATCTGCAATTCCCCTGGTGTTGCAGCTGCTCATGGGCGGCGGTAGTCACTTACCATCAGGTGAGCCGTGTGCTCGTTTGTACCCTCCCCTGTAAAAAAAAACATAATTTGAGTAAGCGATTATCTATTTTATGTAAGTTCGATTTTCGACTACGACGACATACTTCGATTACTGTTGGATATATAATTACGCAGGATATATATAAACGCCATTCTGCAGCTATTTTATGGTTGTAACACGAATGGATCGACTCGACCGGGGAAGGACGGCGCTCAGAATACCAGCGTAAAATAGCAGCTCAATGTTGCTGTGTTTTGTAAGGTGAGTGTAAAGAACCGGAGTCATTTTCCACTGGAAATGAGACATTCCGTGTTGGTCCTCATGGGTGACAACGCATCTGCGTTTTGATTCTTGGTCGAGGATGGATGTGTATGTCTATGAACCGCAGCAGACATTTACCATTAGGTGGACTGTGTGCTCATATTGTCACCCTTATCATATAAAAATAAAAATACGTGTGGCACTCGGTGACTGCCGCGGTAAAGCTATTGCATAGCATTTTTTATCAACTTATGCAATTATAATTATTTATTTATTTTATTTATGCAGTTAAGACTTTGATATTAAATCAAGTTACACTTTTTGAGCGTGGTGACCGATAAGAAAACAATTTTTTTCTCTTATTGAATAAATGAGAAGTTAATATTGTTTAAAATATTTTTAATATCTTACAATACATGTAGATTATTCAGGAATTTTTATCATTGAGTTAGCAGCTAGTGTACACGCACACAAACACCGTGCCGAAGTCTGCCGAACTAAAACGACGTTAGACGATGCACAGCTTTCAACGCCACACCTCCGTGCCCGTTGGAGTGGGGAGCGTGAGGTTTTTTTTCGTTACGGAATTTCTGGATTCGGTCCCCGCGCTCAAGGCCCGCGATAGAAGCTATGCAATAGCTTAAAAAAACTTTAAGTAAGTCTTAAATGAATAGATAAACCTTAGCTTTTTTGACTTCGTCGGCAACGCACCTGCAATTCACCTGGTGTTGCGGTTGATCATGGGCGGCGGTATCATCAGGTGAGCCGCATGTCGTTTGCCCCCTCTCCTACAAAAAAAAAGCTTTAGCTAGCGCTTTATTCCACTACTTTAAAGCTATTAAGCTTCAGAATTAGATCGTAGAATCTACGTGAAGAAAACCTCTGTAAAGGAAGCAAGAAAGCTGTGTCAGGATCGTGCCAAATGAAAGTTCATAGTCTCTGTCTACCCCTATGGATGACGGGCTTGAGTGTTTATGTATGTAAAAGACCAATGATAGGGACGTCAGCAACGTCAAAACTGTGCGGTACCTGATACTGCCATCGACAATCATTACGTGGTAGAGCCACGCTGCAGCTATATTATGATTGTAGCACGAATGGGTCGGCTCAACCGGGGCAGGACCACGGTCTCACAGAATACCAGCGTAAAATAGCAGTTCAATGCTACTGGAAACGAGATATTACATCTTAGTCATCAAGGGTGACAAAGCATCTGCATTTTGATATTTAATCGAGGATAAACGTAGACATCTGTGGGCCACTGCGTGCACTTATCATCATGTGGGCTGTGTGCTTGTTTATCTTCCTCATTTTATAAAAAAATCTGCTGCCGAGCGTAATGATGTACGATTAATTAACCTTTTAATAAAAAAGGTTTACAGTGAAAAGAGTAGATGAAAACGTCAAACGTTTTTTTTTGTTTTTGTTTTAAGATTGTAATGGAATACTGTGGTGCGGGCTCAGTGTCAGATATAATGAGGTTAAGGAAGAAGACACTATCGGAAGACGAGATCGCGACGATTCTTATAGATACGCTCAAAGGCCTGGAGTACCTGCACCGGCGGAGAAAGATCCACAGGGACATCAAGGCCGGGAACATATTGCTCAATACAGAAGGTCACGCTAAACTGGCCGATTTTGGTGTAGCGGGACAGTTGACGGTAAGTTGAAAGTTTTAATTAAATATATTCATTCATTACTATCAATCAAACGCCCACTGCTGAACATAGACCTCGAGTTTTAATAAATATAAATATATTTTACATTTGGTTTGTATAATTCTAATATGAGTTACACTAGCAGTGCCGGCGCTAGAGCGTTTTTCATTGGCCGACACGATAACGATGTATTGTGCCTTAGAGTATACATAAAACGTTTAAAAAACAATTAGGTGCATGACAGCTAATACTTCATTAGAACTGGGGTGGGAACACCGGAACAGTGATTAGTCACTAGGGTAAGCGTGGGGATAGAGGCAGAGTGCGGGCGCCGAAACCGCATTCCCGTCGTGCGTCTATTTGTTTTGACCAAGTTGTACTCTAAGGCGTCAAGACTCCTTTGAGCGTAGCTTATCTATACTCTAAGGCCTCCAGACACTATTGAGCGTTTTTCACCATTGCTTATAATTTCGATGTAATTTTTTTTCCTTTTTAAATTTTACATATGGCTCTGAAAGGACACGATGGCGAAGCGCAACACGGTGATCGGCACCCCGTTCTGGATGGCGCCCGAGGTGATCCAGGAGATCGGCTACGACTGCGTGGCTGACATCTGGTCGCTGGGCATCACCGCACTGGAGATGGCGGAGGGCAAGCCCCCCTACGGCGACATACACCCAATGCGCGCCATCTTCATGATCCCTACCAAGCCGCCGCCCTCCTTCAGGTGGGTTACCATTGTCTGCTCCTAGAACTGTTCCTAATAGGATAGAAACATTTTCATTTAATACTAGTAATCCGCCCCGGCTTCGTAAGGGTAATTTCTGGACTCCGACAACAGCGTACAACTATCAGGTCAAATGGTTAATCTAAACCAGCACCAACTCAAACGTTTTTTTTTCAATAGAATAGGGGTAACAAAAGAGCACACAGTTAAGCTGCTATTTTACGTTGGTATTCTGTGAGAGCGTAGTCCTTCCCCGGTCGAGTCGACACATTCGTGCTAAAACCATAATATAGCTGCAGCGTGGCTCTACCACGTATAAAACAACACATACAAACCATTTCATCAAAATTCAAAACCGATTTAGCCGTGCTCAAGTGATGATCTTTCATACATTCTGCAATTGAATTTCATATACATAAAATAGATAGAAAAGTCATTTGTGCTTTTACCACTGGTCAGAAAAAACCTTTGGCCTGCAGTGGCGAAACTAGGGCTCCAAATTAGGGCAAGCCCAAGATATGGTTTTGTTGCTTTTAGCAGTTTAATAAAAATACACCAGTCTTGAGCTGTCTCCACTCTTTAGTTTCATATTCAGTGCTGACAAGAACGTGTTTAACAAAGCACACAGAAAGCATACTACCGCTAGATAGATTGTATGACATAATATGCAATTGCACACCTTCGGTGGTTTTGAAAAGAGCCGTTTGGGTTTGCTTGAGATATTTACAAACAATACAAATACACGGACAAAGTACAAACAAGCTATGTACAAAGTTAAAAAAAGGGACGCCTGGCAGATGTGAAACCTCGAAATTATATTTTGTTTAAGTTATATGCATAAAAGAACAGATTACGACAGGAATTAGATAGTTATAATGAGAAGATAAAGCTTTGCTAATTTTTTACCATAAAATAATGACTATTTATTATAATTATTCATTTTCAATTCATAATAAACCGTACAAAATGATATTTTTAAACACATATATCACTATAAATTAGCTATTTAGCATAATCGCGTATTTGTGCCATCTAGCGTAATCTTTAGGTACCATCGTGAGAATCAACCAATTTTCGTTCGATAAAATGACGTCACCTATAGAATTAAGTAGATGGCGCCATTAAAATTTTATATACTGAAAAGTAGACAGAGAAACCTAACTGGAAATAACTAAAGGGAGTACTATTCTTTAAAAACCTCAATACATTCTTCTGTATTCTTTTGATTTATTTAATTAAAATTTGGACTTCACGTTAAAAAAAGATTGTAACACTTATTTCCTCTAAAATTAAACCTAGGTCTCATACTTTATGCTGCTGTTCAAATTGATATTTTTAATTCGTATGGTAATATTAATATTGAGTTATTAAACCTTTAAATACGCCTAACTTAATTAAACTTTAATACTAAAGAGTCCTGTACCTATATTTAAAGTATGAAGAAATGTTTATTGAATATTAAATTTCATTTTTAAAGATTTTTACCTTTTCTTCGCCGATTAGCACTTCAACACACTTATATTCATCACAGTGAACACTATTATCCTCCCATTTTCACTGAAAATCTTCGAAAAAGCATAATTTTTTAACAAACACAACAAAAACAAACATAAACATTGAAATGTGAAGTGAACTTGCATACGAGGGGCCCGCAACCACTTCGCTAGTCGCTAACGCACTCCTAAACAACATTATGGCAAAGCCAGGCTTGTTGGCTCAATAGTAATTGCTATATAAACATTTCGTAGTTATAATTCATTATAGAATATTTTGCCATAGGTTAGAAAGAGAGCGATCGTCTTCTCAAAAGCCCCGTAAAAAGCCCACGCGAATGAGGGAGACAACTAATCGCTCTATTAAAACTCACTTTATGACAGCAGCAGTATCGCCACAGAGTACCTTTGTATAAACGTGTCGCTAAGGCAATACGAGGTCATCGGTCGACATGTGTCGAACAGTGGAGTGCGCGGGAAAATTGAAATAATTTGAAACAGTTTAGGAGTTATTTTATTAGTTGATATTATTGATTGATTCAGTTTTAATAAGGCAAGCCCGGCTTTTTGGCTTTAATGGAAGCTTCGCCACTGTTGGCCTGGGAAGATTTAGCATGAAACCCAGCGGCACTTTTTATATTAATGGTGATAAACAAGTTAACACTTCCCGTAAGGGGGTATATAGCTACTACAGAGCAATGGACAATGTGAACAAAGGCGACATAATATGCGTTGTTACTTCTGAGGACTAAGATAAAATGCCTCACAGCTTGGTATTATTTTGGCTCTCCCACCATTCATACGGAGCACAACGGTGGGTGCTAGAGTTCTTCGGGATTTACTACGATTCTCCATAAGAGATCAGTTTTTTTTCAATTTGGAACTATTTCTATTATAGTAAGATACAAAGGGCGCCGTATCGTCGGCGAAGAGAGCATTGCTTACCACTGGCTCCTTAGGGATATCACTCGTAAAGAGTGGAAAGAGGAGTAGAGACAGGACGGAGCCTTGTGGGGACCCCAGCCTTAAGGAATCTTCGGCCTAACCAAGAAAATAAACACATACTAAATCAGTTATATTTTTATTTTTCTACATAATCACCATCAAGTTCAATACACTTTTGCCACCTCCCCTTCCAAGCATTTAGATCGTTGAAAAAAAATGATTCTTCCTTAGAGTCAAAATATGCGTCTGCAGCTGCTTTGACCTCGTCGTTTGTCGAAAATCTTTGACCTCCCAAGTGCTTTTTTAGGTTAGGGAACAGAAAGAAGTCTGATGGTGCCAGATCAGGTGAATACGGCGGATGCGGTAACAGTTCAAAGCCACAGTTGTGAATTTCAGCCATTGACTGTACTGACGTGTGAACACGTGCGTTATCTTGATGAAACAGGATTTTTCTTCTGAGCATTCCTCGACGTTTTCTTTTATTTCCTCTCGTAAACGACGTAGTAAGGTGCAGTAGTAATCAGAGTTTATAGTCTGACCCCTTTCAAGATAATCAATCATAATCACACCTTTCGAGTCCCAGAATACTGAAGCCATCACCTTATTTACCGACAAAATCGACTTAGCCTTTTTAGGGGGTGGTGAACCAGGTCTTCTCCACTGTTTTGATTGTTGTTTTGTTTCCGGTGTACAGTAATGAACCCATGTTTCGTCCATAGTAACAAAACGATTCAAAAAATCATCTGCATCGGCTTCAAATAACTCCAAACAGTCGCGTGAAATAGTCAATCGCGTCCTTTTTTGTTCAACTGAAAGCTGTAGCGGAACCCACCTCGCAGACACCTTGTGGAAACCCAACTCGTTGATAATGATGTTTTGAGTTCGTTCATAAGAGATGCCTATAATCTCGGCTATCTCTCTAATTTTTAATCTGCGGTCTCCCATTATTAAATCAAGTACTTTTTTAACATTTTCGTCAGTAGTTGACGTCGAAGGCCTTCCAGAGCGGGGTTCATCTTTCACACTCTCTCTACCACGCTTAAATTCTGCTATCCATTTTTTGACGGATGAATATGACAGAGCACAATCGCCTAATGTACTGACCATGTCATGATGGATGGCTTTTGATGATAGCCCCTTCTTATGGAGGTACTTAATGACGGCACGCTGCTCGATTTGCTCCATTCGCGGAAATTATGTCCGATTACTTTGTTAATAAATTTATAAAATCACAACTAATTATCGCACACGTTTCGAACTTCACACAATGAACTAGTCTGAACTGAACTAAATAATGTGGGTAGATTTGACTTTTAGAATTGAATGGATCTGTGTTAGGCCGAGTACTTTTCAATCCACCCTCGTATTTACAGGCGTCTGTCTTACCGTGCGATTATAATCTGGAGGTGTCTAGAGCGAAGAGACGAGAAGAGCAAGAGCGAATAGACATTTGTCAAAAGCTAAGACTGTGCGATAAAACATCCAGGGCTTCATCGTCACTTACCATCAGGCGCCAGGGATTAGGATTGCATTCGAGTACTAGCTTATCGTCATAGAACCTGTACCCTTGTAAATAGTTTTGGGTTTGGACCGTAGATGGCTTTAACCGTCTAAACTGCTGAGAATAAATAAAAGTTGTCGTAGCATCTTGATCATTGAACCACAGGAGGTGGAGCCAAAAGCAAGATACAAGCGCACGTTACAACGTGATGTCGTCAGTCCTAGTAATATTCGAGTTTTAATTACTCTTACTTCTTCTAGAGTCGATACTCTTTTATTCCCGATTCCATCATATAATTTATAAAGTTAATGTAAACATACTTTTTTTCTTATAAACTATTCATGTTTTAACTATTTACGCAATTGATGATAACAACAGATGAAACTACTTAAAACTGTCGTAAGTTTTTGAAATAATATTTAATTATATACATTTATTTATTATATAATTATATACATTTATTTGAATACCAAAGTAAAATAGCAGCTTAATGCTGTTGTGTTTCGTATGATGAGTGTATAGAACCGGAGACTTGTTTTACTGATTTCGAGGCATTCCTTATTAGTCCTCAGGGTTGACAACGTATCTGCAATTTGGATTCTTAATCGAGGTTAAATGTAGATGTCTATGGGCCACAGCATCCTCTTACCATCAGGTGGACTGAGTGCTCGCTTGTCATCCTTTTTCTATAAATAAATATTTATTAAGCACTCTACACTGTAGATAGGGTTCAGGCCATTAAAGAAAGGAAAGGTTACTAAATTTTATCATCCACATCTTATGTGAAAGTTACTTTTACATTGTAACGAAGTCTGTTTTGGGACCTTACATTATTATTTATATTATGTATAATTTATACGTGGTAGAGCCATGCTGCAGTTATATTAGAAGTATACTTGTAGCACGAATGGGTCGGCTCGACTGGGGAAGGACCACGCTCCAACAGAATTGTAGTGAATAGTAGCTTAATGCTGCTGTGTTTCGTAAGGTGAGTATGGAGAACCAGAGAACTTTTTATTGGAAACGAGGTATTCCATCTTAGTCCTCACGGGTGACAACGCATCTGCATTTTGATTCGTAATCAGAAACAGAAAAAGAAATTTTTTTATTCAATGTAGATTATAACAATACTTATTAAAAGTCACTTTTTTCATTTACCACTCCAAATACCAATCGAACATAGATGTAGATGTCTATGGGCCACAGCATCATTTATGTGCTCGTTTGTCACCCTATCCTATAAAAAAATTGTCGACATAGAAAAAACCCATTTATTAAAATCTTTTTTTTTATAACTGAGTATTTTATTTCAATTAGTTAATATAATAATTTATTGTACTCGTGTTGTTTATAGAGAGCCCGACCAATGGTCCCCGGAGTTCATAGACTTTGTGAGCCAATGCCTCGTCAAAAACCCTGAAGAGAGGGCCACAGCTGAGTACCTGTTGACACACGAATTTATAGGTAAGTGTGATTCTCTAATTACTGTGTAGTTTTTTTAATAGTTCATGTGGGATTTTAACAAAGGCTCGGCCAAACAAGTGATTCGGCTGGTAGAACCAAAAGAATAATTTTTTATTATGATTCAAATTAATGAAAGACTTGAGCTTGATTATGAGGTGAATTTCTTACTGCTCGATACAAAAGTAATGTATCGTAGGCAATAACTAATTCAACAGTTAATTGATTGTTGAGGTTTAAGCTGTCAGGGGTCCTGGCTAAGTCGTGTCAACGTGTTAACTTACAGCTCGTTTAAAATACAACATGTCTGTAACGACCTAACAGTCTCAGTGAACAAAATAAATCAGTTAGGTTCAGAGTCAGTGTGTGTGTGTGTGTGTGTGTGTGTGTGTGTGTGTGTGTGTGTGTGTGTGTGTGTGTGTGTGTGTGTGTGTGTGTGTGTGTGTGTGTGTGTGTGTGTGTGTGTGTGTGTGTGTGTGTGTGTGTGAGAGAGAGAGAGAGAGAGAGAGAGAACAAAAAAGTTCATCAGGCAGCGCTGAGTACATAAAATATAACTGTGGTACCTCAAGGGCTAAGCACTGGTCATAAATTTTACAGTATTCGATCAACCCGGGTTTAATCTCCGCCAGCACCAATGAAATTCTTCATTGTAATTTTTAAGACTCATATACCACACGGGCGGTATATGAAAATATATAGTGAGGAAATCTGTGTTTTTTTTTAATTAATAGGAGAGGGGGTAAAGGAGCATGCGGCTCACCTGATGGTAAGTGATTACCGCCGCCCATGAACAACGGCAACACCAGCGGAATTGCAGATGCATTGCCGGCCTTTTAAAAAGGATAGGCTCTTCTCTCTTTTTTCGAAAATCTCTGATGGTAGTCGATTCCATAAAAAAGTTGTGCGAGGAAGAAAACTTCTTTTAAATCGCACGGTGGTGGATCGTCAGTCATCCAGATAGTATGGTTGAGATCGTAAGTTTTGTCGCGATGTGCGATGGTGAAATTTTGCGGCTGGTATTAGTACGAACAATTCCTCGGAGTACTCCCCGTGGTAGATGCGATAAAATACGCAAAGAGATGCCACATCTCTTCGCAGTACCAGTGAGGCAAGCCGATCGGAAAGAGCTCGGTCGCTGACGATTCGAACAACTCTGCGCTGGATGCGATCAAAAAGAAGGAGCGGGCAATGGAGAGCCCCGGCCCAGAGATGGGAACGGTATTCCATGTGCGGCTGAACCTGCGTCTTGTAAAGTTGCAGGCAGTGTGCCGGCATGAAATACTGTCCCGCTCTGCTGAGCACTGGCCTTCTCTTCCAAGTGACCACGAAACTGCACGTCACTCGATATGTCGCCGCCGAGGATTCCAATACTGGCTGAGGCAACAAGCGGAGTGCCTTGAAACTGAAGAGATTCGACGAAGAGGATTTTTTTAGCGGTAAACGCGCAAACTTGTGTCTTCTGGGGATTAAACTGGACTAGATTTAGTCTCCCCCAGTCCGAGACTTTGTTCAACAAAGTTTCGATTTCAGATACAAGTTTGTCCCGGTACTCAGCGACGTTTTCCCGAGAAATATCACCAGTGCTGTCGTCTGCATAGCAATGAATGTTACCGGTTTGCAACATGTTTTTGATATGCAGAAGAAACAGCGTCGGTGATAGCACAACCTTGTGGAACACCAGCATTAATGGGCTTGTAATCGGAGTGTGGCGGCGACGACAGCGCCGCTACATCCTTTTCCTTCCACGGCCACAGTGGTGACCCCGACGTGATCTGAACACGCAACCAACAACTTTCGGAAACTTCAAGCTTCATCATCGTCATTGAATACCCCACCGTATCGCTCCCGAGCAGATATCGTCTGCAGTCTTCATATCCTGCAAGCCATCTAGCTTCACAAGGTTCATCGCAGCATTGGAATAATAATGATTCCTGTTCCTTCAAGCTACTCTCTGCGCTATACAATGTTCGGCACGGCTCTGAGCTTTACTGCTCGCCTCTGCTTCACGGCACTCTCGCAGATTACTTGCCTTCTTCTCGACTCACCGCAGACTACAAGGCAATCCACTGGCACTTGCACATTCGTCGGCAACAAGGCTGCACTAACGCCCCCGGTCTGAGCAGGGGGGTGATGTAGCGGCGCTGTCGTCGCCGCCACAAGCGAAAACACACCGAAGCCTAAATCGCGCTATCAACATTCCGAATCATAAACAGTATATATAGAACATCTCCGAATTATCACACGGAGTGTGAGCCGCTCCCCCGGGCAGAACACCTTGCCCGGCGGGAGATCTCCCCTTTTCCTTCCACGGCCACAGGAGCATGCACCGTCTACTACGATCTTGATGGTCCGATCAGCAAGAAAACTGGTGATCCAATTGCACAATTTTTCGGGAAGCCCATAGGAAAGAAGCTTCGTAAGAAGTGCTTTGTGCCAAAACCAATCGAAGGCTTTCGCTATAACCAAACTAACGGCCAACGGACCCCCTTGGACTTTACTGCCTCCGCCCATTTGAGTTAGGTAACCCAGAAGATCACCAGCTGAGTGACCGCGACGGAAATAATACTGGCGGTGACTTAGCAGTTGGTGATCTTCAAGGTATGGCATGAGCTGGAATAAGGTTAAAATACAATATGGTGTCAATCGAGCACACACTCCATCTGATTATAGGTGGATGCTGTGGCCCATAGACATCTACATTTATCCTCAACTGAGAATAAAAATGCAGATGCGTTGTCACACCTGAGAACTAAGATGGAATGCCTCGTCTCCAGTAAAAAGGGTCTCCCGTTCTCTACACTCTCCATCCAAAACACAGCAGCATTAAGCTGCTATGTCGCTCTGGTATTCTATGAGTATGTGGTTCGGGAGAAAAAATTATAAATAAAATGTGAAATAATATTTTAAATGAATAGAATAAAACGTAACTTTCTTGTTGACACATTAGTAATTGATGTTTAGCATTTAATTTTTAGGTTACCATATGTATTTGGCATTGGAGTTTACTGAGTGCACCAATTTGGATCCTTTATTTGTATTCAGAAAATATTTAAAATTCAAACATACTTTAAAGTTGAGTCTATTACTAATTTAGCTTTGTTTACTCAAAATCGGCTGTGATGTGAAGGCAAGCTGTTTGTCTGGAGATTTTGAGTTTTGTCGGGTGTCTGGTGATCATTTAAAATGTCGGGAGAATCCAGACGAATACCGACTACCTGGCAACCCTAGTCCTATACTGTTGGAGCCGAACTATTCGTGCTACAAATCGCCTGTTTCTTCCCTCTGTCCCTCTTGCGGGTGTTGCGGGTCTCGCGCCACCCACCGGACAACACTAGGTAGTGGATATTCCTACACCGCCACTACACGGTACCTATTCTATTACAGTGTATTTATTATTGGCTACAGGTTTTTATATATAAATTAAAATTATTGTAAAGGGAACATTTCCAGGCAATGCGAAGCACCCCAGTATACTAAGCACAATGATTGCGGAGGCGCGAGAGATTCGTGAAAGCCAAGCCTTCAGGAACGCGCAGCAGAACAGTAATAATGCCAAGACCTTTGGAGCGGTATGTCTATGTGTTTGTTTTAATCTATATATTAGTTAAAATGTCAGTGTTTTTAGACCAGTCCTTTTTTATAATGACTGGTTTTTGTTAGGACTTTGTTAAGTTTTAAAAACAAAGATCGATCGAGAAGACGAAGATTTACAAGATCGTATGGTTACCAATTTTATTTTTTAATTTTTAAAATAAAAGTTTTTTTTTTTTTTTAATTTAAAATAAAAGGAAAAAATACTTTAATCGTAATGTATCATGTTTGCTTTGCTCGTAATGTATCATGTATCTATCGCCATCGCTTGCGCTATGCATCGATGTCATTAATTCGACGGTCGTTTATTATTTCATTCTATTATTAATTATCAGTACAGTATCTAACTCACATGCTGCGGTTTAGATAAGTACATTTAGTAAAATGCAAACGGCCTGTGGAAAAGTTCTTCCACGAGTCAATTTCTTCAATCGTTTGTAGGTACTGTTGTTTTCAATAAATAAATAAACATACGTCCGATGCAAGGATTTTATCTAGGCTATCAAGGTGTTAGGTATTAAAACCCTTTAAATTATGCAGTTTTTAAAGAGTTTTTTGAAGTGCATGAGTTGTGAGTTCAGAAGATTGAATACTATTTTCACAATTATATTATTTAGATAGTTCAGTCTGCAACGATGTTGGGACGAACATTTATTCGTTCATTTGATCAGTTCTAAATAATAATTATAATACACATTGCGAATTGTGTCAAAAAACCAGTATAACTAATAGCGACCACAGTCACTACAAAATATTCTGTTTTTTGTAGCTATTGTAACGGTCCCGTTTTTAAAACCAAATTCCTGAATTTACCTGGACACTATCAGAAACGATGAAGGCACAACTACAGAATAAATAATAGTTCGCTCAATACAACGCAACGAATGATACTTTGTTAAATGATATTATTTAATTCATTTATTAATAATTTTATAAGTTTATTTAATAGTAAGCAATTTATAACTAAAATATTTATCCCTATAAAATATAGTAATAGAGTGGCGAAGTGGCTTAGCAATGAGTTTAACACAAAACGTTTACCTACTAATAATTGTTCCAGGTCTCGATGTTTGTCGTTGTTAAATTTATGTTCTTATGTTATGCCTCCACAATATACTTAGGAAACATTCTTAGTGTGGAGGTAACGTTATTATAAAATAGAAACAAAAAAGATATGAGCCATGGTAGCTCAAGCGCGAAGTGGTCGCCGTAAATGCGAGCAACCCGGGTTCGATACCCGCCGACACCAATGAAATTTTTATTTTGATGAATTATCTTTATATTATGAAACAGAATAAATGTATATCAAACGAAATCTGTTTTATACAATACATATTTTCAATTCTAACATATATTACTTACACCTTTCCAGTTGTTAACTTGGCGTTGTGATATTCCTTAGTCTACTCAATAGAGTAAAAAGAAAAGCCGACTTAAATTTACTAAAAGAATAAAATAATTTATACATATTAGCTTCCGATGTCAGGCCTAGATCGGATATTAATTCTTACATACACTGTGTCTTAGCACCGACCTTATAAGCTACCTAGGTGGATTGAAAAGTACTCGGCCTAACACAGATCCATTCAATTCTAAAAATCAAATCTACCCACATTATTTAGTTCAGTTCAGACTAGTTCATTATGTGAAGTTCGAAACGTGTGCGATAATTAGTTGTGATTTTATAAATTTATTAACAAAGTAATCGGACATAATTTCCGCGAATGGAGCAAATCGAGCAGCCTGCCGTCATTAAGTACCTCCATAAGAAGGGGCTATCATCAAAAGCCATCCATGATGACATGGTCAGTACATTAGGCGATTGTGCTCTGTCATATTCATCCGTCAAAAAATGGATAGCAGAATTTAAGCGTGGTAGAGAGAGTGTGAAAGATGAACCCCGCTCTGGAAGGCCTTCGACGTCAACTACTGACGAAAATATTAAAAAAGTACTTGATTTAATAATGGGAGACCGCAGATTAAAAATTAGAGAGATAGCCGAGATTATAGGCATCTCTTATGAACGAACTCAAAACATCATTGTCAACGAGTTGGGTTTCCACAAGTGTCTGCGAGGTGGGTTCCGCGACTGCTTTCAGTTGAACAAAAAAGGACGCGATTGACTATTTCACGCGACTGTTTGGAGTTATTTGAAGCCGATGCAGATGATTTTTTGAATCGTTTTGTTACTATGGACGAAACATGGGTTCATTACTGTACACCGGAAACAAAACAACAATCAAAACAGTGGAGAAGACCTGGTTCACCACCCCCTAAAAAGGCTAAGTCGATTTTGTCGGCAAATAAGGTGATGGCTTCAGTATTCTGGGACTCGAAAGGTGTGATTATGATTGATTATCTTGAAAGGGGTCAGACTATAAACTCTGATTACTACTGCACCTTACTACGTCGTTTACGAGAGGAAATAAAAGAAAAACGTCGAGGAATGCTCAGAAGAAAAGTCCTGTTTCATCAAGATAACGCCCGTGTTCACACGTCAGTACAGTCAATGGCTGAAATTCACAACTGTGGCTTTGAACTGTTACCGCATCCGCCGTATTCACCTGATCTGGCACCATCAGACTTTTTTCTGTTCCCTAACCTAAAAAAAGCACTTGGGAGGTCAAAGATTTTCGACAAACGACGAGGTCAAAGCAGCTGTAGACGCATATTTTGTCTCTAAGGAAGAATCATTTTTTTTCAACGGTCTAAATGTTTGGAAGGGGAGGTGGCAAAAGTGTATTGAACTTGATGGTGATTATGTAGAAAAATAAAAATATAACTGATTTAGTATGTGTTTATTTTCTTGGTTAGGCCGAGTACTTTTCAATCCACCCTCGTATTATGTGGAAACTATTTTATTCTTTTAGTTGAATAGTATCAAGATGATTCGTGCTAGATACCACTGCGCTCGCCCCACCTCGAGCATTTTAGTGTGCTTCAATATTACGCCGTTCCATAGCGATTTTGACTTGCGCAAATTTGAATATATGCTTTTAAGAGCGCATATTCAAATATGTCCAAGTCGAAATCTACGCGATCGCTTTGGAACGGCGTAATATTGACTCACACTACAATGTTATCTCTGTGTGCGTGTCAGGGCGAGCGTGAGGCTATTAGTTGCCTAACGACGACTACGAATCACTTTGAACTTTGATTATATACCTGTCTTTGATACTATTGGAACTAAAATAATAAAAAAATAATTTCCATATAATGGCTTATATAGTGTATAGAAATCGAAAGCTAATGTGTGGAAATTGTTTTATTCTTTTAGTAAATTGAAGTCGGCTTTACATTTTCACCCTATTGAGTAGGTATATTATAATATGTATATGTTCTAATTGAAAAATATGTATTGTATAAAATATATATCATTTGATAAACTTTTATTCTGTTTCATAATGTAAACATAATTCATCACAAACTAACAATTTCATTAGTGTCGGCGGGGAGTAGTGTTGCCAGGTCTAGCAAGTAAAATTTCGGGACGGAAGGTAAAAATAATCTGGATTTGGTTTTCATATCCGGACAACTACAATGACTACAAAATATAGGTTTCTTTGTAGCCTTTTTGTGCTTTATTGAGAGCCGTGGTAGCTCAGGTGGTCAACGCTAACTGTAAAGTGTAAATATCATATGCGAGTAATGTGAAAAATTGTGACTGTAACTTTACTTTATTTTTGTGCTTTATAATTATTATTCGGGTCTGATCTCAAAAACGAATAACTTTTCATCCAAACATCGTAAAAACTGATTTTGTTTTTCATTTTAAGCAAATTAAAACATTTTTGAACTATTTGTTTTTTTTGCAGTCCTTGAATTTTTCAAATCACTCATTTTAATATAATTCTGTTTAAAACTTTTGTGGTTTTTTTTCGACTAGTGAGACAATGTCGTAGTAAAAATATTTTAATGTGGTAGTAGCTAACAGATATAAATTATGGATTAAAGTATAGAATAAGAATGTCAGTGAAAATGGGGACATTTGGCGTCCCGATCAAGGGTGAATCGGGACATGTCACTAGACCCTTGAAAATCGGGACGTCCCGCGCAAATCGGGACACCTGGCAACACTAGCGGCGATCGAGCCCGGATTGTTCGCGTTTACGGCGAGCACTACGCCCTTGAGCTACTCAACTCAAGCATGGCTCATATGTTTTATGTCTGGGGGCACGGTAGTGCCCCCGCCAAGTCGAGCAAAACAGCGGCACGGCCGTATCATCATTGCGAGACTTGGTTATTTTACAAGTTATGTTTTTGATGGCATGTCTTTGTTTAATCATAACGTTATCTCCGCAATAGGAATTTTTCCTAAGTACATCGTTGGGGCAGTTTAAATACATTAATTTCACAAGGACAAACATCCAGACCTGGAACAATTATTTGTAGGTAATACAAATTTTTGCTCAATGTGGGATTCGAACCTGCGGCGCTCAGCGCTACAACTCATTACCAAGTCACTCCGCCACGGAGCTAAAGGTGAAAGCCAACGATTTTGTATTTTTACTCGATCCGAATTGCTTACGTTCAATTACTCATTTCTAAAAAAAATATGTATGAAATGAAAATTTGTCACCATTACATCATTTAATATTTAAATATTACAATCATAAACATATTTCAAAATTACTTACTACCAAAAATATCGCTTATAAAAGTCTCAATCGTTTAAAATGCTCGATGGTGCTATAGGTAGCTAGTTATAGTATAGTGTAGTATATCCCTATCGGTGTATCAACGCGATCGCGCGGTGTCGGTGAGAAAAAGTGATACGTCCTGTCGTTGGGATTACCCGGAGCGTACTGAATCGAACAGTGCCTGCGCATGATGTTTTATAGTATTTTTAAAATAATTGACAAAATAAAACGAGCTAAATTTTTTTTTGGATATTTAACATTACATGTATTTTGATAAAAAAAATTAAAATAGATATGTAGCAAATACATGGAAAAAATTACATTGAAGTAGACAGTTTTGGTGATTTTATAATATTATTTTATAATATTAAATCGAAATATTTTCGTAATTTAGGTTTTGCTATACACTAAAAGACTATATATTCCATTATAATAACGCTTAAAATAAAGTATTTAAGCTTATAATAATGGTTGTATTCAACCTGAAAGATAACTCTGACGCATATTTTCGTAAAACGCTGTGAAGGGATTGTCTTCGCCCTAAAAAACCGTCATTAAAAACTATGATTTTGCACTGCTATGTACTAAATAAAGACTTCATCTTTCTAAAGCCCTAATTTTCAGCAAATAATCTCCTCACGTCGTTACGTTATCGCCTTTGGAAAAATCATAAAACATGTAGTTTTCGACGCGAAACGCATATGCCCTCTTAAGTTTTTCCAAGTCATGTGAATAGGGTGGAAAATGCGCTCACTGAACTCCGTGTTTGTAGAAATCGCGACACTTTTCTACACCAAAAAAAATCTTATATGGAATTGTTAATTAATTCACGCACGATGAGAAAAAATTTACCTGGCCCACCAGGAAGGGTAAATGAAGTAGGTAAACTCACGGTTAGCGGCAGCGGTGTGCAGCTTCAACTTGGCCTCAACGATATCTTCGGATGTGGAAGGTTTCGGTCGTCCTTAATCACATTCCTACGTGATTTTTCAGTCTACCCGACACACTCACTATAACTTAGTTACTTTGATTTTCTCTTGAAAAGTTTAGACGTGAACAGCAGATGCAGTTAATCTTGATTCCCTTTGACATGTGTTTTTCGGTTGGTTAATTTTTTGATGGTGGTTTTCACGTAATAAAATTAAATTACGCTTCTTACTTAGTTTGAAGAGCACAAAATATATTTTTTTATATTTTAGATATATTAATTCATAATTATAATAATATTGTTTCAGGGCGACGGTTACAACGACGCGACGATGAAGCAACGCGACGCCGGCACGCTAGTACCGAACCGGGACGGAACTGCCACGGCTGAGCTGGTAGCTGATTTGGGCACCATGGTCATCAACGAGCCGGACCTCGCCACCATGAAAAGTTAGTACATCCGCAAATACGTGGCTCCCACTCACACACACATGATGCACTGTACATACACTGGTAAGTATGAATGTATACATGATACGTTGTGTGTGCATTTACGCGTATTTTCATACCTTGAGGCACACATTTACGCGTATGTTATAAACTTAACCCCAATTTTAAAGAATGTTCTAAACTTAACTCGGTATTCAGCATTCTAACCTTGACGCACAAATTTACGCATATGTTTTAACCTTATTGCTCTCATTTACAATAATGTTCTAACCTTGACGCATACATTTACGGGTGTGTTTTTATCTTAACACATATTTACGCGATTATTTTAACCTTGACGCATACATTTACGCGTATGTTTTTAATTTAACACATATTTAAACGAATGATTTAAGCTTGACTCACATATTTAGGTCTATTTACTTATAAGACACCAAGTGCTGTGCGTTCACATTTGTGTATTCACTACACTTGCACGTTCACCTTATCGCATTCAAATGATCACATTATTCTGATCACACTTCAATCAGTCTTTAAGTTTATATCTGTCTGCATACAGTAGACCCCGGTTATCCGGCCCCTGGCCAATCCCCCCTTGTAGCCCGACATGTCATAAACTTGTAGATAAACTCGAGTTGCGCTACGAATCCGCCATGGGGGAGGTGTCCTTCGCGAATACGTGGACAAACACCTGTTTGTCATTTAAACCATTACAACAAAAACTGATTGATCGACTTTTTAATGAGCTTTTTTAACAACTTACAACGAAAGAGAGTATAATGACGTCGAATGTTATTACGAATAATAACGACAAAAGCTTTTAAAATGTATGCAAATTGAAATAGAAAATACGCATAGGTACAAGCAAATTTAACTTTATGTTATAATAAAACATCCATTGATTTATCAATCTGTACGTACTTATTGTCTATTTAGAATACTTTTTATAGAAATAAGGGTGACAAAAAAGCACTTTGTTCACATAATGGTAAGTGAATGCAGCTATAGATAGACACCTTTTTTATCGAAGGATTATCGTCATGGATACCTTTTATTGCCGGGTAAAGGAAAGGTTATGCCAGACTTTGAGGTAAAGAAGAATTATAGTGGCGTGGCACCACGAATCTAGCTTGACGCGTATTGTCTCAGTTCAAATGTAACTGTGGTAGCGGCCTAGCTGACATTCATTGGGTGCGTTTGGTAGAAAAAAGCGCTAGCAAGCGCTTGTAAATAAAATGGCGATCGTAAGCGGTAAGCGCTGTCAAATCGTAAGTAGCTATTTTCCTCTAGGACACGAGGTTAGTTTTAACCGGGGAACCTAACCTAATTTAAATATATGTTTGTAAAGTATTCATATTAAAAACTTACCAATTATGAATTTTTAATAACATGTAGGTATACATGTAGGTCATTATATTACTTAAAAATAATATTGCTCAAAACAACTTATAAACTCTACTTCAAAACATAGCAAAATGGCGGATTGTGTCAGCGCTACTGCAGTAGCAATCGTGTCCTGGCCGAAAACTATTTCAGCGCTTGTAAGCGTTTGCAAGCGCTTGCTAGCGCTTTTTTATGCCAAACGCACCCATTATTTACTGTTTAGGTATTCATTGTGCATCAGATGACATTTTTATTTATTATATTTTTGATATGTAATCTGTTGGATTACTACGTACTCTTTTTCAAAACGGTCCGGACTACCAAGTAGCTATGGCAGTACTCTATAGTCCGACAAATTGGATAATCCGACACCGCCTTGCAAAACGTTTGTTGGATTACCGCAACTGTATTCAGACTTGATCTAGATCCGCAGCTGTGACACCGTTCTTGTTATGTATTGTCGGTGTTAGTATACGTAGAAGTCTTTGATGGCATATCCCATAGTCGTCTCTTACACCTACAGGACGGTGGGCTGTTTTATTTTCTGACGTCAGCACACGGCATAAACTCGTTAGCGCAATGTAATATTTTACTGTTGTTAATTTCAGGGCACGACACGGACCCGATGGACACTAACCGGCCGAAGTACCGGCCATTGTTCCTGGAACACTTTGACAAGAAGCAGCTGGGACCCACCGCCAATGGCACGCTGACCGCCGACGACAGGGGGTAGGTCACAGGTTCAGTTTCGCTTGCTCGAGGCAACGGCCCCGCCATTTTGGCGGAAACTGTTAAGTCAAATTAAATACAAATGATGCAGCGGCTTGGTAATGAGTTGCAGCGCTGAGGGCCGCGGGTTCCAAAGAGCAACGCGTGCCACCCGCGGACCGGTCCAGAGGAGTGTAGCGTTTCTTCCCGATACAGAACTCTGTCATTTTTCGCAGGGGGAAATCTACGCACACAGAAATAATATTGTCTTGCTATCAAATTTAGACAAAAAAATAACAACAATAAAGTAACAATTTCACGCAACAACTCGTATACAGACTCGGATCAGTTGCTCGACAGATCTGCAAATTGTATCAAGGCGAGCGGCTTGTGTTGGTATACAAATCGGAAACAACGATGTGATTAAAACGAACTTTAATGTGATTAAAAATTGCTTATATATGAAAGGTAACGCCGGTAGTGTTTTGTGAAATTAACGTGGCAGATCTCTTTTTGCAGTAAAAAAACTCAACAATTATGCATTTTTGTAGGACGTCTATTCTGCCGCACTACTAGATTTGGTCTAGTGAGCAATGCGGCTGCAATTAGTTTTATTGTACGCATAGGACCGCGTGGACTTCTGCTTTGACAGAGGAAAACGCGTGCGTATGATCTCCTCCTCACCTTCGATCCACTGGTGACCTGTGTTGCTCTATGCGCGGGTTTAAATAAGTACCGCACGGAATAAGTATTTATATGGTCTACAAATAATTGTTTCCGGTGTGGATTTAATCGTTGTGCAATTTACTACTGTTCACACGTTACAAGTCGCAGCTCGTAACTCCAGCGCTGAACGAAATGTGATAGCTGAGTCGTATCAGTACGCCAAAAGCCGTAGCCGTAAGCAAGTAGCAGTAGCCAATCAGCGCATGCGAACGATACGCACAGCCAATCAGCAATACGCACGCCCGCCCCGCGACCTGTTAACTACCACATAATACCTTATTTTCGACTTATGCGCAATAACGCTCACCGATAGACTTTTGTGCCGCTAGTTATACACGTTTTATAAAAGAAATAGATCAAATTATGCATTGGACATACCTAAAACGATTCAACGACTCTGTGATCTCAGCTAGCCCACGATCATCCCGTAACTTAATAGAATTCCTATGCTTCCTGGTGAAAGCTATAGTAATCCACAAATGGGAAATTAATGATCATTAGTCATGATACGGCAAAGGTCATTAATATAGATTAAAACAGGGTTGGACCTTCATACATCCCTTTAGTACTGCCATGGGTTAAATTATTATACTCTGGCTTCAAGATAGTGTTATTAAAATCCGGGTGGGTTGATGTATACGATATGATTGCGGGAGGAGTGTGGCCATTTTGTATGTAGTAGTAGTATTTTGTAATCTGTGGTGATCCTTTGCAAGATGATTTCAAAAACATTTTTGGTTGTATTAGAACCCTATGCAATTACTAGTGCAACTTTGAACATAGACTCCTTTCACATGTTTCCTTATATTTGCAATATTTGTAACGCTTGGCAGTTCGTTTGGGAATTTATTTGAATAGTTCATAATAATTATGGTGTTTCTATTGTGAGGACATATATTTTGTAATGGGGTGTTGTAAAAGCATAATATATTGCTTTCGCCTTGTATTTTGGTATATATGTCGTAGCCAACTAGTCGAATTAGTCTAACGGTACGTTTGCACTGAGAAACATCCAACACGTCATGTTTTGAAACAAATCGCATAAAATAAATCACACATGTTTTGTTGATGGTGGCGTTTGCACTCACAAAAACTACTATCGCCAAGTGTCGTCAAGTGTAAACAGCTGTCGAGATACAGTATGAACAGCCAGGAGGACATGACACAACCCTGTTTTACGCCCGCTTGGACGCTAAACATGGGTGACAGGTCATGCTCTACCCGCACACAGGCTTTACAGTCATAGTAAAGTGACTGCACAGCCCTTAACAATTGGCCATCCACACCATATCCCGGCAACAGTTCCCACATTTTCTTCCTTATAACCTTATCAAATGCTTTCTCCAGATCCACAAAAGCACAGAAAATCCTCTGGTTAACACTCAGAAGCAGGCTGTCGCATCACTCCGGGACCTTCCAACCTCTTTCCAGAAGAGTTTGGAGTTTTCCTTAAAGTTGTGCGACAATCTCTCATCCGCTTCTATTCTACACCTTTCACGTACTTCCTCAATCAATGTTTTCGCATGAACTTTCTGCAGCTTATATCTTTCTTTCATCTTTTACTAGTGGCCAAGTAGTCTAACCATGCTTTTTTCTTCTTTTTTACAGCTTCTTTCACTTCTTCATTCCACCATGCATCTCTTCTTTTACTACTACCTCTTTTTGTCGTTCCACATACTTCTTCCGCTGCACATACCATTCCATCCCTAAGGTTCTGCCATGTTCTCTCCACACATTCTTTCCTGCCATCGATGGTGTCAAGCTTTTCGGCTACCCTCGTGTGATATTTGTCCCTAGTATCCGCTTCCTGAAGCTTCCAGCTTCGGATGCGACAGACCGACTGTGGTTCTGTTATTGCCGTCCGGTAGCGCCAACCCGCGAACAAACCCCTAAATCTAGTAATTACTAAATAGTGATCCGTTCCCAGGTCAGCACCCCTGAACAATCGTGTATCCATCACCTGTTTTCGCAGTCGGTCATCCACCAGGAACAAATCAATCATACTTCTCTCATTCTTTCTTTCTCTAGTGTATTATACGGCCGACGTATCTTGGCGAGTCTGAATATAGGCTCTGCGAAGTTTAGCGCATGAACACTCGTGAAGAAAACTGTTATTGTCATTTTTTTATATATACCAATGTACAAATAAAATTTCCCTAATACAGTGACCAAAAATATCAAAACACTTTGGAGACATTATAAATTAAAGATTCAATTTTGATACCTCACCTTTCGATAGGGGCAGATTTTATCACAAACACATACAATATTATTTACATTTAATACTTTTTATTTATTTACACTTATTATTATTTAATCACTGTCGCTGAGGGGGGAAATTCCTAACATAAAGTCGTCGGCCCCTTGTGTACCATGTGAGGTACTTGGCATAGGTTCATCTTCGTAATCGTCGCTCTCACTTTCAGACTCACTTTCTGAATCTGAAGCTGTATTAATGATGAATAATTGATCCGTCATTTCGTCAATAATATGGTCGCTCTTCCTATAGTCATGTTCGACCTCTTGCACTTTTCTGCATAAAGCACTCCATTCATTCTGACCCATTAAATTTACTTTTTCTTGTATGAGCTCCATTGTCCGGGTTACGTTCCAGTCGACGTTTTTAGCGGCTACGTGCCCTTTAATGGCAGCCCACACCATCTCGATGGGGTTTAAATCGGGATGATATGGGGGTAAACGAAGGACATCGTGGTTGTTTTGTTTAAACATTTCATCTATTACGTATTTTTTATTCACGTCTTTGTTTTTTTATATTAGATCGTAAAGTTGTGGTTTACGCATGTCCTTTTCATATGGTATACCCTTTTCTAATAACCACGATTCCATTTTTGCCTTCTTGTCATTAGATGTAGGGGCAGGATCCATTAATTTGTTGTGGTACGGAGCATTATCGATAACCACCACCGAGTTAGGGCTCAAATTTGGAATCAGTTGGGTCCGTAACCATTTCTCATAATTTTTGAAATTCATGTCATCATGATAGTCTCCGGTTTTGCTGCCAGATTTGAACATTAGTAGCGCGTTCGGAACAAACCCTGCTTCTGACCCAGCGTGTACCATCACTATCCGCTGACCTTTTGATATCGGGCGCTTTAGTCCTTGAGCGGAACCATCTGACCACGCCTTACCTTTTGTATGTGATGAGTGGGCATACGACTCGTCAGTGAATACAATTGGTCGCCCTTCGTCCCTGTATTTTTTCATTGCCTTCAAGTACAAGATCCTTTTCAGGCGAATGTCGGTCTTCTCTATAAGAACCATTCTATTGGTTTCGGTCTTTCGCCACTTGAAACCCAAGTTTTTGATAATTGTCTTTAAGCTCGTTTTACCACCTTGAAAATTTATATCCCGTTTGAGTTTCGCTAGTAATTTGTTTATCGTCGGCATTTCTTTTTCAGTTTTGTGGAAGTTGTGTATGCATCTTTTTACTACTCCCTGGTCAAAATTATCCATATCAGTAATAGGTTTTGATCTAGACCTTTTTTTACCAGGCGTGCGGAATACTGAAAGTAAGCCCGAAATATTGCCTTCAGTTGCGATCCGCTGTACTGTGCGTTGGGACACACCAGTTGCGTTAGCAACTCTTAAATAAACTTTATCGACATCTTTTACGCCTTCTTCTTTTTCTTTTTTCATATATTGCGTTAAATCGTAAATAATTTTTCTCGCCTGGCGATTTAACACACTGTTATGTTTTGGTGGCATGTTTGGCGAATAATATAAGTGCTAACTGACACTTGCAAATAAAACAAATAAAACAAACAAAACAAACTTAACACTATTAATAAAAACAAACAACAATAACAACGAAAACTTTTGTAACCGACTGTGCTCAAGACAGAGATAGCGACACGAACACGACACCAATGCTAACGTGTGACTGAGAAATATTACCGTGTACCGAGCATTGCCGAATAAGCACGAAGCTTTACGAAGTAACCAGAAAGGGATGTCCAACACGCGTGCCTGAGGGTGTTGTTTAATCGATTTTTATTCAAATCGATTAAAATTAAGACATAAAAATATATTTATTTGCAATTTATAAGGAGGTTCTAAATTTTCTCAAATAGTCGTTACTCAAGAAGACGTTAATAGATAATTGATATTTAAGTACATTATGTCTTTCAGCTGAGAAAATAATATGTTTTTAGTTTTTTTTTATTTAAGTCGAAATCTTGTTTATTATCAACAAAATTCACTATATTTGTAAATCTATTTCGTTTAATATCTTATATAAACAAAAATCAATAACTTCTAAATAAAACTAATCGATTGCGATATTTTATGACTAAAGGGTCGATTGTGTTTACTTATGGTCAAACTCTAGCCTAGACCACCGCCCCCCCGTACGTCGCCTCATGCCACCATTTTGTTCCTTAAAAAAGCTATTGCGCAACCTTCTGCGCGAAGGTCGGACTCGCCAAGATACGTCGGCCGTATTGTACATATGGATTTTCCTGTGATTAAACATAGTGTTTGTCACAAGAAGACCCTTTTCCTTGCATACAGCCAGTATAAGCTTGCCAGCATCATTAACCCTTTAATCGCCAAACTTTCCAACCACCGACTCGTATCCTGGTCGAGCGATACCTACCCATCCATTCAAATCACCATATACAACAGTTCTTTCGTTTCCCTTAACCAAATCTAGAACTTCTCTTACATTCTCCCAAAATTCCTCCAGCTCAGCCCTGGACGACGAAGCTACCGGCGCATAAACAGCCAAAAGGAATAACTTCGTCAGTCCCAGTTTAAAGCGAACCCAGAGAATTCTTGAGTTCACAACCTTGTATTCAGTCATAAGATCGACCAACCGGGACGACAACAGCACCTCCACTCCCTGGCAGGCGTTCTCGCTTTTCGGGACTCCGGACCATATAGCTAACGTCCCGCCAGGGAGCTCTTCAGTACCACTGCCTTTCCGTTTGGTCTCCGACATACACACGACATCTAATTCTCTTTCTTTCATTATTTCGATCAACTCATTCGTCTTATCTCTCATGCCCCCTCTAACATTCCACGTGCCAACTCTGCACTCCGTCCTCCACCTTCCGCCGTGTCGGGCTGTGCGTGACGGGTGGCGGTCCCGATCGCCGCTTTGCGCGCTGCATTCCACACCTACGGGGACGAGCTGGTGTGCGTCGCCTTGGGGGGGACGTCCTAACTCTCGTTTGCATGGGTGCGCAGCTGTGTAGAATTGCAGCCCTGAAAAGGGCTGGCAGGGGTCGCGACGAGCACGCTTCTACAATGAATTTAACAGCTTAGTATCATTATATATTTTGTGAGTTGGTGTCAGATAGTTATAGTTGAATAGAACCTTTATAACTTTATTTTGAGCTCTTTGTATTAGATTCAGTCTACCTATTACTACTACTATCGCTGATATTACAAGATAAGTGCAATGTTGTATTAGACATCCCGATAGTTGAGTGACGCCGTTTAGTAAAAATGTTAGACTTAGTTAACGAAGGACTAATAAGCTAGTTGGCTGTGGCTGTTGGCTGCTTATAGGGTTATTTTGCATTATATGTCCAAATATGCAGAGGTTCAGAGTAAGTAATGTCGCTTATATTACTTCGAATCTTCTCTGCAAATGGTATTAAAGAAAATTTTTATTAAAAGGTCTCAAACATTCTGTCATTTTTCTTTTAAATTCAGAATGCGTGGTAATGCATTATTTTATCTGATTGTCATTCATAAATATCTAAAGCAGTGGCGAAGCCTCCATAGAAGCCGAAGAGCCAGGCTTGCCTTTTTTCTCAATCTGCTCAATCAATAATATCAACTAATAAAATTACTCGTAAACTGTTTCAAACTATTTCAAATTTCCCGCGCGCTCCTCTGTTCTACACAGTTCATGACTTCGTAGCATAAATGTAACGTCAACACTTGGCAGTTTGCTTTCAATTCGAAATACACTGGTCTGTCAAAATTAATTAATGAAAGTAAGGAGTTGATTTTGTCGTCTCTCTCGCACGCGTTGGCTTTTTACCGGGCTTTCGAGAAGACGATCGCTCCCTTTCTAACATGTGGCAAAATGTTCTCTCATGAAATATAACTACGAAATGTTTATATAGCAATTACTATGGAACCAAAAGCTGGGCTTTGCCCTGAAGTTGTTTAGGAGTGCGTTAGCGAGTGGGGGTGCGGGCGATATGGTTGCATGTTCACTTCATATTTCAATGTTTGTGTTGGTTTTTCTTGTGTCTGTTGAAAATTCATGCTTTTTCAAAGATTTTTAGTGAAAATGGGAGGATAAAAGTGTTATTTGTGATGAATATAAGTGTGTTAAAGTGCTAATCGGCGAAGACAGCAATAATATTGAACGGCACCATAAAATACCTAGATACCTAGGTATAAGTTTAATTTTATAGAAAATAATTGTTACAATCTTTTTAATGTGAAGCCCAAATTTTAATGTAATAAATCAAAAGAATAACTGTAGTGAGGTTTTTAAAGAGTGTTTCCTTTAGTCCCTCAGTATATAAAATTTTAATAGCGCCATCTACTTAAATTCTATAGGTGAAGTCATTTTATCGAACGAAAATTTTTGATTCTCACGGTGGCACGTAAAGATTACGCTAGATGGCACAAACACTCTATCGGCTAATTTAATATTTATATTACCATATGAGTTAAAATATCATTTTGTACGGTTTATTATGAATTGAAAATGAATAATTATACAATAAATAGTCATTATTTATGGTAAAAAAATTTGCAAAGCTTTATCTTTTCATTATACTATATCTAATTCCTGTCGTAATCTGTTCTTTTATGCATATAACTTAAACAAAATATAATTTCAAGGTTTCACGTCTGCCAGGCGTCCCTTTTTTAAATTTTGTACATAATTTGTTTGTACTTTGTTCATGCTTTTCTTTTGTTCATGTATTGTATTGTATGTAAATATCTTTTTCTTTCGCTCAAGCAAATCCAAACGGCTCTTTTCAAAGCCACCGAAGGTATGCAATTGTTGATATCTAATACAATCTATCTAGCGGTAGTACGAGGGCGGCACTGAAAATTTCGGGAATCAAGGAAGTGACACAACATTACTATTTAAAAATGTATTTATTGCTTTTCGAAGTATTCTCCGCGAAATTTGACACATTTTTCCATACGATGGAACCAATCATTGAAGCAACCATTCCATTCGGAAGTTGGGGTCTCCAAAATGGCCGTTTTGTAGGCGTCCACAGCTTCTTCAGGTGATGAAAATCTCTGTCCACGCAATTTATTCTTTATTTTAGGGAAAGTATAGAAATCATTAGGGCTTAGATCGGGGCTGTACGGCGGATGGTCTAATAATTCTACGTTTTCTTGCTCTAAAAACTCTTATGTTCTGTGTGCGGTGTGAGAACTCGCATTGTCGGGATGGAGGATGATGCGGCGGTTGCAGTTCTCTTTACGGACTTCAGAAACGACCTGTCGAAAACAAATGCTAGCATACCATTCTGCATTTACCGTTCTTTATCCCTCAAGAGGAATAGACGTAACATGGCCGGTTTTGGAGACAAACGTGGCCACCATTTTTTGCAACACTCAGTGAACGAACAATTTTGGTTGGCTTTAACTCATTTTCGAACACCCAAACTCGTGACTGGTTTTTTGTTTCGGGTTTTTACGCGTATATCCAGAATTCTTCACCTAATACGATGTTGTATACAACATTTGAGGATCCTGCGTGGAATCTTTCGAGAGTTTTGACGCACCAAGTAACGCGAGCCGCTTTTTGCTCTTCACAGAGCGAATGCGGTATCCATCGGGAAAACAACTTTTTTACACCTAATTGTTCATGCAAGATTATTTGTATTTGACTCATGCCAATGTCTAAAATTGCCTGAATTTCGCGGTATGTCACATGTCGATCTTCCTCAATCAGCTTACGCATAGCATCAACGTTTTCTTGGGTGACTGCAGTTTTTGGACGACCTTGACGGGGATTATCACTGAGCTTGACACGTCCACGTTGAAATTCAGCAAACCAGCGATAAATTGTGGTTTTGAATGGGGCTTCATCACCAAATGCAGAAATCATCCGGTCAACACACTGTTTTTGCGTTAAACCACTTCGAAAGTCATAATAAATCATCGCTCTTGAATTTTCTCGAGTCAATTCCATTTTCTCAACGACTAAACAAGTTAGACAAAACCTTGTGACAATACCGAGAATCTTTTTTAAAATAAATGAATGTTATTCGATTTTTAAAACCAAGGAGTTTTCAATTAAAAAGATTTTAATATGACAGGAACAGTGGAAATATTCCATTCCCGATACTTTTAGTGCAGCCTAGTATGCCTTCTGTGTGCTTTGCTAAACACATCCTTGACAGCACTGAATATGAAACTGAAGAGTGGAGACAGATAAAGATTGGTGTATTTTTATAAAACTGCTAAAAACAATAAAACCATATCTTGGGCCTGCCCTAGTTTGGAGCCCTAGCAACGCGACTGTTCTAAAGCCTACTATTTTAATACGCACACACACATTTGTAACCACTCTAACGTCCGCCCCGCGCTGGTAAATATGCGTCAAACGTCCGACTACTCGCCGCCTCAAGCCGCGCGAATCTGTCCCGGTAACAAACACCTTTGTAACAGCTAAAATATATAAGCTACAGCAAAGATGAAAATATAGAAAAATAGCTAGACCTTTATAGATTGAACATATCTATTTGAAAAATCGATAGTGATGATCTATTATACTTAAAATAATGTTTAATGTCAATTCTCGAGTGGAAAATAAAAAACGTTCCATAAATTTGTTTCTTAAGCATAAAATGTAATAATTTTTACCAACACAACACTTGCCGAGTCGTCGTGCGTCGTTCAAATTGAAAATGATGGCCGTCCGTCTAAGGATTTCTATACACGATAAGGTTGAATGAAATGAAATACGAATAAGTGATAAAATATTTTAATGATTTATAATTTTGGCTTAAAACGATAAAATTAAAAAACTATTTGCTAAATCGACGTCCCCGAAGAAAAAATCGTATTAAACAAAGTCAATTTTATAGGAGAAACAAAAACATCGTAATGTGTTGCATTAGTTCTAAGGAATAAATTGTTGACTTTTGAAATAATTAGAACAAAAAAATATCACAAAAGGTAAATAACCCAAAAATACAAAAACATTAAAATTCAAATACGATTTTCGAAACACGAAACAAGTGTGAAAATGAATCAATACAATCAATATATTACAACAAAAATAAAACACGTGATAACATCAAACAGTATTAAATATTGAAAACACACTTCCTCGTTCCTAGAGACCCTTATTTATAAGTTGTTGTAACGTCCCTGGATACCGCACCAGCCATACGAAAAAAATCTGAAGAACACGTTGATATTAATTGTGAATCCCTTGACATTTTAATATATTTTTAACTAAAAAAGTGTATGAGTACGTATTAGAAATTTAATCACTATTACTTCACTGAATAACACGTAAATCAATCATAAACAAGACGACTAGCGACTGTGAATTACAAAGACGTCATTGTTTTGGTAACAACAATATTTTGAAGTTCAAATTAGAGCCGATTTAGTACGTGAGACTATATCGCCTAAGTATTATCACAAAGTACAAATTCTAAAGTTCATTTTGATGTACAATAATCTAACAATTAAGTTAAAAAAATACGAAATACTTACGACATAATCGCTGGTGCTCCGAATCACTTTCGTGACAAGTCGACTGAAGTTGTTATTTTTAATTCTATGCACCCAAACACTAAACACTGCCCTCTTCTGTTATTTCTAGTGAAGTATTTCATAGATAATCATTTTTGTCAAGCACAACGTTCATTTATTTCGGCATTTTTGAACTAGATGGCAATATTTACAACGTGTCGTTTTGGATAGTATACTATGCCGTACGGACGACGGCATATTTTGTTTGGCTACTATACTCTCCACGGACGTGCTAGTGGGTAAGGGTGGCTCGATCGGCAAAAACGTTGTGAATTGAATCGCATGCAGAGGAGCGTGCGTACGCGCAGTTGTTGTCCTAAATCACATTTTAATATATAATAATTTCAAATAAACGCAGTAGTATTTACAAAACTGCAATAATAGTGTAGCATTATTTATATATTTGAATTCGTAAGTCGTTAAATACGGAGTTATGTTGTGGGGTCGTAACATCGATGTGTAACAGCCACTCTAGCTATGGACCATGTTTCAAAAAAACTTAAAAATCTTACCTTACCTTTAATGTACATTTATGATCTATGCCTGTTTGTCCACAATAATAATAATATTTACAAGAAGGTTAAAGAAACATATAGCATGAATACATGTAAACAAAAAAAAATTATACTTACCACAGTCGCGAACAAAAAACTTAAATATAAGTCTCTACTATATGGCAATAAAAGTATATAATAAACTACCACAGGAAATTTAAAAAAAAATCAGAATTAACCAAATTTCAAACTCGGTAAATATTTAAAACAAAACCACTTCTACTCAGTGGAGCAGTATTTAGAAAACAAAAAATAACGCTACAATGTATTTTTATATTTATCTAGCTTTTGAGTATATTTTATATTCGATGTGTATAAGCAGTGTCTTCGCCAAATATACAGTGTCTGAAAGTTGAGTCTAAGTTATAAGCACATTTTTAATTTAAGACCAATTATGTACAATTGAATTGCAAAAAAAATCCAAATAAAAACAGTTGTAGCAAGAGTGGTTGGTTGTCGCCAGGGCGGAGGCGGTGTCGGTGGGCGCTGGTATCGGCGGGGGCGGCGCGGGCGCGGGGGGTGCGGGAGCTGAGGCGGGCGCACTGCAGCGCGCGCTACTGGAGGAGGGCAACTTCGAATTCGTAAGTCAGCTGCACGTCGTGGCGCTGCTGCCGCTCGCACTCGCGCCCCGTAAGTCCGCACGCACATGCACACGCACACACACACGCACGTACACGTATACGCACACGCACGTACATGCACACGCACGTACACGCACACACACGTACACGCACACGCACACGCAGGCACATACACCATGCAAGCTTACAGCTACACGCTGGGGGTGATCGATGAAAGAATAAATTGCAATCGAAATAAAATTTGATTACATATCGATATAAATTAATTAATATACAATAAAAATACCTTAAAATATTTTTAGTACAAGTTTGAATTAATAGAAGAAAAAATATGCTTTTAAAACTCGATGAAAAGACAGCACTATCACGATGTATCATCAATGTTATGTTGGAAAATATTTAATACTTTATCTCTTAACAGTAATCACCCCACAACAGAAATACACTCACACAAATCCAACTACGCTTCACACAGAAATTTTCAGATTTGTGTTTAAATGCCTTACATGACTAATATAATATGTATATATTTTTTTATTCACATTTCTCACAATTTCATATCTACACCAAAAACTTATTAATAGCAATAATATTCTTTTGAATTTTCGTAGATAAAACCTAAACACTAAAAATACAACACAGTTTTTAATATTAATCCCGTCGTATGATTTCTCTCGTATATCTTTTTCCCATCTGATGAATAAAACGTTTATTTAAGATTATCTTTTGTGTAAATCCCAATAAATTACGTCATAGTTTCTTATATTCCAATAAACATTTGTATAATATGTTACCATAATAAAACTATTTTAACTTAAAAAACAGAAAACTGACCAAGTTTACTAATTTGATACTTGCTTGTGTGACAAGTATCATAATTCAATTTTTTAGCGTTGTTGTGAACTAACAAATAGTTATTGAATCGTTGTTTTGATCGCACTAATCCAATAATGATTCCAAACAATATAACCACTACAATATAATATTTATGTATTTAACCACTATCATTAAAAACACCTTCTTTTTCCTACATCTAACTTCCATTTATCCATTCATATATTATTCTTAAGATTTTTTCGTATATATTATAAATCCAAATATTATCCTAATATATTTTATTGCGGACTTGCGGGGTTGAATTTGGGCTATACGATTTATTATACATAGTTATAATAATAATGTTTCATTTAATCGGTTGATTAACGCGTGAGTTACTCAGTTGTGCAAAATCACAATTCGTTGGTTTACGTTCATGGTTTATTTATGAATTATTAATTAGTATTTGCTTTTAAATTTCATAGTATGAGAGCAAAATTGACTTTGATCTTGTCTGAGATATTTAAGATTTTTCTAGAACGTTTAACACGTGTTGTGACAGCGCGTTGGGTTTTTACTTGTTCATAAACCCATTCAGAAACCCTTTCAGAAATAAGTTTCATGCCCATCTGTGAGACAGATGGAAACTGTTATATTATTTTTTTAATTTAGTCCATCCGCAGTAATCAAGCGGTCTCTGTAATCCGATATGCCGAATATGTACCTATATATGATTTAAAATGTGTACTAACTACATATGTATTGTATTGCATTTAACCGTGCAGTAGCGATGTATGAATACTCATTAACCCCCCCCCCCGCCATAACGTCCCCTTGGGTGTATTGAGAGGCGACAGAAGGAAACTAACCAGGAATTGAGCAGCAGCGTCTTCCTAAAATAACATTTAGAAAAAAAACTGCGGTTGCCAACCCTGCCCGCCAAGTGTGGCAACTATGGTAAAATCCCTTATAAGGCATTCTATTCGTGACTGTACTCACGGCAGTATTATATAGCCTATACTTTTAAGTGTATAACCGGAAGATGTCACTGTTGTAACCTAACAGGAGTCCAGAATTAATTAGTAACAACAGTGAGAAATATACCATATTAACTTTACTATTACATATACCTTTGTAAAGAACAGGAGTTTGTTCTATTGAGCCCAATACCTATGTAGACTACACACTGCTTCCCTGAGTTGAATATTTTAATTTTAATATGGCATGTAGCTTACACATAATATTTAGTGTGGTTTTATAGATTCCTTTGATGTTTAACGTAGTTTAAGGTCATTAACGTGTATATTCTAAATACATTCAGTAAATTGGACATATTGAAAATAACATTTTAAATGTACTGATACACCCCGTAGACGTAAAACACTTAATACAGTGGATATATACCAAATATTTAGACTTCAAAAAAATTCGACACACTAAATGTATTGGGTACATCAGGCATATTAGAATATTCTGATGAAACTGTGTTTTTGGGATACACTAAGGCATTGTTAGATATAAGTTCTTTTTTTTTATGATTGGAGACTAAGTACAATCGCGTGCACTGTGGCTCGGGAGACAACAGTGTTAACGGATGTGGCGTACATCAAAGATCTATGTTTACTACTACCGGAATTTTGGAACAAAAACTGTGTCATAGCTGAGGATCGCGCGGGCGTCAACTAAACTGGTAGCTGGCACGATAAATATGCCACGCAGTTGTATTGCGTGTTATATACCTACTAAAGCTGAGAAAAAACTATCGGACGCGTCCGTCAGCTGCGGCTGACAGACGAGGCTTATTGAAATCTAACCAGTACGTTTAATACTACACTGTGCAAACTATCAGTCGTAAGACGTGGACATGACCTTGTGTTGCTCTTGAGCGTTCACACGTCCGAACAGAATCTAACCGGCTGGATGTTTGTGGGGGGGGGTGTTTCGGGCCGGCCGCCTGGGTTTATTGTCTCAAATTTTTTTTTTTTTTTTTTTTTTTTTTTTTCTTTCACCTATTTTTTTTTTTTTTTTTTTTTTGGGACAACATAAAGTAGCTAACTATAAATTCGGCCTCGCTGTCGCTGCTTGTCATGTTTTTCGAATGACAAACCTTTATGGAATAACCGAAGCGAGGCGTCCAAAGACGCCGTCTCGACTACCGTGCACACCGCTAAGCCGCGTCTGTAAGCTGCGGCTGACGGACGTGTCCGATATTTTTTTCTCAGCTTTATCTGAAACAAACTTCAAATAGTGTGGATTAAGTACGCACACTAATGACAGCGTTTTCTTAGTCACATTAAACAAAATTTGTGTAAGATTGTCAAAAGCAGCGTTCGCGGTGTAAAAACAAAGTACTAGTCTTCTCGCTCGTTCGCAGTCGACTTAAGATATACGGAGTATTGACTGTTACTAAGTGCGTAATGTATTCGTACCGTTGTGCCCGTCTAGTAGTATACAAGAAGTCTTTGAGTTACAATTGCTTACACAGTGCCTCGAGACTGCTTCTCGTGCACTGTACTTCGAGAGGCACTGTGCATAGTAGCGGGTACATCGAGAGGCGCTGTGGGTAGAGGCGGAGGGAACATTCGTGTGCACTGTCACCCGAGAGGCAGTGTGAGCAGACGCGAGGTACAATCGCGTGCATTGTGTCCCGGAAGACGTAGGGTACAATCGCGTACATTGTGCTCCGGGAGGCACTGTGAGCTAGTAGCACACGACACGGGGTACATTCGCGCGCTGTGGCAGCTGGCGTTCCTGTCGCTGGGCGAGCTGGAGGCGCGCATGGCGCGGCTGGACGCGGAGATGGAGGCGGACATCGAGCAGCTGCGCGCGCGCTACGAGACCAAGCGCCGCCCCATCCTCGACGCCATACACCTCAAGCGCAAGCGCCAGCAGAACTTCTAGCCGCAGGTACGTACACACGTACACATGGAGGCGGACATCGAGCAGCTGCGCGCGCGCTACGAGACCAAGCGCCGCCCCATCCTCGACGCCATACACCTCAAGCGCAAGCGCCAGCAGAACTTCTAGCCGCAGGTACGTACACACGTACACATGGAGGCGGACATCGAGCAGCTGCGCGCGCGCTACGAGACCAAGCGCCGCTCCATCCTCGACGCCATACACCTCAAGCGCAAGCGCCAGCAGAACTTCTAGCCGCAGGTACGTACACACGTACACATGGAGGCGGACATCGAGCAGCTGCGCGCGCGCTACGAGACCAAGCGCCGCGCCATCCTCGACGCCATACACCTCAAGCGCAAGCGCCAGCAGAACTTCTAGCCGCAGGTACGTACACACGTACACATGGAGGCGGACATCGAGCAGCTGCGCGCGCGCTACGAGACCAAGCGCCGCTCCATCCTCGACGCCATACACCTCAAGCGCAAGCGCCAGCAGAACTTCTAGCCGCAGGTACGTACACACGTACACATGGAGGCGGACATCGAGCAGCTGCGCGCGCGCTACGAGACCAAGCGCCGCCCCATCCTCGACGCCATACACCTCAAGCGCAAGCGCCAGCAGAACTTCTAGGTACGTACACACGTACACATGGAGCAAAAAATACAAACAAAAATTTTGAATTAAATAAATTAATTAAAATTTATCGAAAATCAAATCATATCCACCCTACTTTATACGAATGGCAATAAAACAATACATTTTGTAGGCATCTTTGACCTTGTCACTTCGCAGGGTCTGAGCCTGCTCAAGGGAAAAAGACAAAATAATTGTTCAAAACATTTTGTAACTTTGAATATAAACTTTTTGTTTTAATTTTCGTAAAATGCCCGTGCCATAGGCTTCTACTCCGTTCACATGTTACACCCTATTTTTTCCAGACAGTAAAAAAGGTCATCCAGTATATACAATATTTTTTTTTTATAGAAGAAGGGGCAAACGAGCATGCGGCTCACCTGATGTTAAGTGACTACCGCCGCCCATGATCAACCGCAACACCAGGAGAATTGCGGGTGCGTTGCCGGCCCTTTAGAAAGGAGTAAGCTCTTTTCTTGAAGGTCCCCAGGTCGTATCGGTCCGGAAAAATCTCTGATGGTAGTCGATTCCATAAAAAAGTTGTGCGAGGAAGAAAACTTCTTTTAAATCGCACGGTGGTGGATCGTCAGTCATCCAGATCGTATGGATGATATCGTGAGTTTTGTCGCGATGTGCGATGGTGAAATTTTATGGCTGGTATTAGTACGAACAATTCCTCGGAGTACTCCCCGTGATAGATGCGATAAAATACGCAAAGAGATGCAACATCTCTTCGCAGCGCCAGTGAATCGAGCCGATCGGAAAGCACTCGGTCGTCGACGATTCGAGCCGCTCTGCGCTGGATGCGGTCAAGTGGAAGAAGCAGGTACTGGGGAGCCCCAGCCCAGAGATGGGAACAGTATTCCATGTGCGGCCGAACCTGCGCCTTATAAAGTTGCTGGCGGTGTGCCGGCATGAAATACTGTCCCGCTCTGCTGAGCATGCCAAGCTTTTTAGAGGCCAATTTGGCCTTCCCTTCCAAGTGACCACGAAACTGCACGTCACTCGATATGTCGACGCCGAGGATTCCGATACTGGCTGAGGCAACAAGGGGAGTGCCTTGAAACTGAGGGGATACGACAAAGGGGTTCTTTTTAGCGGTTAACGCGCAAACTTGTGTCTTCTGGGGATTAAACTGGACTAGATTTAGTCGCCCCCAATCCGAGACTCTGTCCAGCAGAGACTCGACTTCAGACACAAGTTTGTCCCGGCACTCGGAGACGTTTTCCCGAGAAATATTGGCTCGGCCGGTGTAAAGAGCATCACCAGTGCTGTCATCTGCATAGCAATGAATGTTACGGGTATGCAACATGTCATTGATATGCAGAAGAAACAGCGTTGGCGATAGCACGCAGCCCTGTGGAACACCAGCATTAATAGGCATGCAATCGGAGCTTGCACCGTCTACAACGACCTTGATGCTCCGATCTGCAAGAAAGCTGGTGATCCAATCGCACAATTTCTCGGAAAGCCCATAGGAAGGGAGCTTCGAAAGAAGCGCTTTGTGCCAAACCCGATCGAAGGCCTTCGCAATGTCCAAACTAACGGCCAATGCCTCCCCCCTTGAACTCTACTGCCTCCGCCCATCTGTGAGTTAGGTAGACCAGAAGATCACCAGCTGACCGACCACGGCGAAAACCGTATTGGCGGTCACTAATCAGCTGGTGATCTTCAAGGTACCTCATGAGCTGGCAGTTTACAATGGACTCCATTGTTTTGGAGAACAAGGAGGTGATGGCGATTGGCCGGTAGTTGGACGGGTCAGAGCGGTCGCCTTTTTTAGGGATCGGGTGGACGTAAGCCGTTTTCCATGATTTGGGACTACGCCTAGGGAGTAGGAGTACCGGAAAAGACGCGTTAAAACCGGTGCCAACTCTGGAGCACACGTCCTCAGCACAATTGGGGGGATTCCGTCAGGCCCACTAGACTTGTGGATGTCCAGGGAGAGGAGTGCTTTGCGAACTGAGCGCTGTGTGAAGTGCACTTCCGGCATGGAGCACTCACACCGCGGGATGGTCGGCGGAGTACTCCCCCCGTCATCGAGAGTCGAGTTAGACGCAAAGAAAGAGCCTAGAAGATCGGCTTTCTCCTTTGCGGTATGGGCCAGTGAGTCGTCCTCCCTGTGCAGAGATGGAAGAGATGGCTGACAGAAATTCCCCTGGACAGCCTTGGCGAGAGACCAGAATGCACGGGTTCCAGAAGGAAGGCGAACTAGTTTCTCGCCAATTCTGCCTATGTGCTCTGACTTTGCCCTGGCAATGACTCTTTTGAAGGACCTAGAGGCGGAATTATACTTCTTTTTTAGAGCGCTGGTGTTTACATCCCGGGACGCTGATGCATCAGCCCAGGCTTGGTAACATTCCTGCTTATAGCATGATGCTATTTTACAGGAGCGACCAAACCATGGCTGAGACTTGCCTCCTATGGGCACCACAGAAGAAGGAATAAAAAGTTCCATACCCTGAAGTACCACATCAGCGACAGAATCCGCAACAACGTTGGGATCATCCGGCGAGAAGCAAACCCGCCCCCAAGGGTAGGATGCAAAGAAAGACCGCATCCCATCCCAATCGGCTGACCTATAGTGCCAAACACGGCGGCAGCCTGCAGAATGCAACCGCGATTTCAGCGTGAGTGGCACCACACTCCGGACAAGACAATGGTCCGAGGAGCCTAAAGGGGGCGTCGACGGATATCTGATATCCGTCCGGGTGAGAGGTCAGCAGAAGGTCCAACAGGGAAGGTGCATGATCCTCCACATCTGGAATCCGCGTAGGCGAAGTAACCAATTGTGTCAGACCATATGCCAAGGCAAAATCATGAACAGATCTCCCCGCATGATCGGTTAAACGTGAACCAAGCCATTCGGCGTGATGGGCGTTAAAGTCGCCGAGGATCACGATCTCTGCGGAGGGGATCTGCTGTAGCAACGAATCTGCAGCCATTTGGACGTGGTCAAATAGTCGGTCTGTTTCGGCATTACCGCTATGGGACCTATAGAGGCACCCGTAGACGCGCGGATGGTCGTCGCTGTCTACGCGTAGCCAAAGGATGGACAGGTCCGAACCTTCAAGTCTGCCGAGGCGTCGAGAGCAGATGTCCTCTCTGACGTAAACGCAAACTCCAGCCCGAGGCACAAAGGAGTGTTCCAGTTTGTACCCCCGGGTAGGAGAGATACGAGACATCAGCCGGATAAGACACCTGCGTCTCGGTCAGAAAGAGCAGAGCCGGCCTCGCCGTCTCGAGATGGTAGTAGACGGCGTTTAGGTTAGAGTGAAGTCCCCTGATATTGCAGAAATTCACGGACAGCGTGGCAGGGGTCGCCTTGGTCTTATTGCTCCGTTTGCCCCGAGCAGTTGTAGTCTTGAGCGGAATTTTGCCCCCCCCCAGAATACGCGGGGCAGCCTGAGCACCCACGCTCAGAAGTGGAGAAACATGGTCGTGGATGCTCAGCGAGGGATTCTCCAGGGGTGCTGGTACCCTCCTGGGGTAGTCGATCATTATTTAATTCCGCTACCATGTTGATGGGGGGAGGGGATTTGGGCCTCCGGCCACCTGCACTCACCAGACGAAACGCGGAAGCAGTGCTTCCACTTCACGCCGGTATTCTGTGAGGTCGTGGTACCACCCCGGTTTGAGCCGGCCCATACGTGCAACAGCAAAGCTGCCGCGTGGCTCTACCACTGTTAAATATATTGTTGCATATATTGTTGCATATCAACGAATGAGTCGACTCGACCGTGAAATAGCAGCTTAATACTGCTGTGTTTCGTATAGTGAGAGTAGAGAACCGAAAACCCCTTTTACTGAAAACGAAGCATTCCATCTTAGTCCTCAGGGGTGACAACGCATTCTGCGTTTTGATTCTTTATCGAGGATACATGTGGATGTTTTTAGTCACACCACATAGGTGAACTATTTGCTCGTTTGGCACCTTTATTCTATAAAAAAATACATAGAATAGAATATGTTTATTCAATATAGATTATTATAATACTTAATAAAATTATTAATTTTTATAAACAAAACCATAATGTTTAACTAAAACTGAAAATAAAAGTAGTATAAAAAATCGAATACCCTCAGTCTCATATAACATTGTTCTGAACTTCTAGCCGAGGCGCACAGGCACGGGTAAATTCACACACCGGCCCGCTATGCGGGAAGTTGGGTCTGATTTCACAATTCTTCTACCTACTATCGTTTGCTGTCCACAGGGAACTCATAAAGGACATCTCAAGAGTAATATAACGTCGTTTTGTCGTCGATGAAACGTTGGTTATTATTTGTATCTTTTTAGATAATTTATCTGTGTCAAAATTTCATTAATATGTTATGCAATTTACATGAATTTTACAAGTAAAACCATGGATAATACATATTATTTATAAATACGTATAATTTACATTTGGTATTATTGGCTTATATTTGGTACTATTGGTTGGGGTTATTTATATACATTTTCTACATTTTTTTTGGCTTCAAGGGTCATATTCGAACAGTGGCGAAGCTAGGGCTCCAAACTAGGGCAAGCCCAAGATATGGTTTTGTTGCTTTTAGCAGTTTAATAAAAATACACCAATCTTGAGCTGTCTCCACTCTTTAGTTTCATATTCAGTGCTGACAAGGACGTGTTTAACAAAGCACACAGAAAGCATACTATCGCTAGATAGATTGTATGACATATGCAATTGCACACCTTCGGTGGTTTTAAAAAGAGCCGTTTAGGTTTGCTTGAGATATTTACAAACAATACAAATACACGGACAAAGTACAAACAAACTATGTACAAAGTTAAAAAAGGGACGCCTGGCAGATGTGAAACCTCGAAATTATATTTTGTTAAGTTATATGCATAAAAGAACAGATTACGACAGGAATTAGATAGTTATAATGAGAAGATAAAGCTTTGCTAATTTTTTACCATAAAATAATGACTATTTATTATAATTATTCATTTTCAATTCATAATAAACCGTACAAAATGATATTTTTAAACTCATATATCACTATAAATTAGCCATTTAGCGTAATCGCGTATTTGTACCATCTAGCGTAATCTTTAGGTACCATCGTGAGAATCAACCAATTTTCGTTCGATAAAATGACTTTACGTGTAGAATTAAGTAGATGGCGCCATTAAAATTTTATATGCTTAAAAGTAGACAGAGAAACCTAACTGGAAATAACTAAAGGGAGTACTATTCTTTAGAAACCTCAATACATTCTTCTGTATTCTTTTGATTTATTTAATTAAAATTTGGACTTCACATTAAAAAAGATTGTAACACTTATTTCCTCTAAAATTAAACCTAGGTCTCATACTTTATGCTGCTGTTCAAATTGATATTTTTAATTAGTATGGTAATATTAATATTGAGTTATTAAACCTTTAAATACGCCTAACTTAATTAAACTTTAATACTAAAGAGTCCTGTACCTATATTTAAAGTATGAAGAAATGTTTATTGAATATCAAATTTCATTTTTAAAGGTTTTTACCTTTTCTTCGCCGATTAGCACTTCAACACACTTATATTCATCACAATGAACACTATTATCCTCCCATTTTCACTGAAAACCTTCTAAAAAGCATAAATTTTTAACAAAGAACAAAAACAAACAAACATTGAAATGTAAAGTGAACTTGCATACGAGGGGCCCGCAACCACTTCGCTAGTCGCTAACGCACTCCTAAACAACTTCATGGCAAAGCCAGGTTTGTTGGCTCAATAGTAATTGCTATATAAACATTTCGTAGTTATATTTCATTATAGAATATTTTACCATATGTTAGAAAGAGAGCGATCGTCTTCTCGAAAGCCCCGTAAAAAGCCCACGCGAGTGAGGGAGACAACTAATTGCTCTATTAAAAGTCACTTTATGACAGCAGCAGTATCGCCACAGAGTACCTTTGTATAAACGTGTCGCTAAGGCAATACGAGGTCATCGGTCGACGTGTGTCGAACAGTGGAGTGCGCGAGAAAATTAAAATAATTTGAAACAGTTTAGGAGTTATTTTATTAGTTGATATTATTGATTGATTCAGTTTTAATAAGGCAAGCCCGGCTTTTCGGCTTTAATGGAAGCTTCGCCACTGTATTCGAAATCTAAAGGTGGTGACTGACATGAGCATTTGCTCGATGTGAATATTCGCATCGATAATTTGTTCCAATAGTTGTAGTCGAAATGGCGGACGTAGTGTGTTACTTTTCTTTTAATTCGTTATTGCTACTTAAAAAAGAAAAGAAAGCGTAGATATTTGGGTTACGAATTTGTTCAAAATGAGAAATAAAGCTAGCGAATTGAATAAAAATTGTATTTTCCTAACTCCACTGCATTTTACCAAACACAATAATTTCACGACACAGAGCAATGAGTGCGCTCTCAGCGCTGACTGACTTGCAATGCAACATTTAAAGGGATTTGGTGGAGCGCGCTCGGGTGCTCGGCGCTCGTGATCGAGCTGCTCGGCTCGCTGTACTGATATACTTGACCGACATTGAATATTATTTGTTGATATTACCGACTTGTAACGTACTCACATCAAAACAAATGCTCATGTCAGTTGCCAACTTTAGACTACAAATTGAACAGGATTTCTAAAATAAATAAATTTAATGAATATTATTACAATAACGTTTAAAATAATATATTTGCATTTAAATAATATATTTGCTATTAAATACTTATATATTTTTCCTTAATCTTGTTCAAAACGCAGTTCATTAAATAATGTTGTGTGATCCTGGTTTTGCTTCGTTTTCTTCATTATTTTTGTCAACATGTCACCCAAACTGTATTTATATTATTACATTTTTATCTAAGTTTAAATTTTATTGTATAATTACTATTTCAGTACTACATATTTCCAATTATATAATTATTCCCGTAAGATAATTAAATTTTTTAATTTGTTTTTCTGTAACCAAAGTTAACTTTGAAGCAATTCTATCAATATACGTAATGTAATTGTATTGATTGATTGAGATTGTGACAAGTTTATTGGAACCATATCTTGATGAGATGCTATACAAAAAGAATACAGTGGCCAAATATTAAGCATTTTCTAGAGGTTACAATTTTTGACATTTTATTAAGTGGCTTTTGCAGAGGTGCCAAACATTCTTTTGTGCATTTAAATGGCCACATTAGTTCCTAAATACGTAAACGAAAAATTCACTCGACTTGAAAACATTTTTCAGGCCAATTGACTGTGTTGTTCATACGGCCAAATTGACAAATTTCCTATCAAATTCGCTACACTTATTTGAATGGAAGAAATCTACGTAGTTAAGATATAGATCACTTATTCAAGTTGTTACTGTAGTATAGAATAGTATTGTAAGGATGAGGAAACATATCCGTATAGATACTTTAATACCCGCTAGATGGCGTTAATATTAGACATAGATTTTCGTATGCTATACATTTGACAGCATACATTAACCGTACCTAGATACTGCTTGCTCATGAATGTATGCGGATAGAATTTTTCCTCATTTCAAAGCCATAACCTTGCATTTAAATGCACTAAAATATTTTGTTTTTATGGAATATTAATTAAACGTTTGTTTATATGGCACTAATACGTAGGGTCGTCCAGCGGACAATTAAGTATATTTTCTTTCAATCCCAACATATTCTAGCTTGCTTGTGACAAAGTAAAATATACGTCATGTTGTAGTATATTGTAATAATTTCATGACAATACTATAATGTAGATAGTTTGTAGAGGTTTTATTTAAATTGCATTTGATTTTTATCGTGGAAATTGTATTCAATCATTCTCCATTTCGTTCGGTTTGATGTTCTCATTTTTGTATCTAGTTATCTTTTATGTTCCTTGTATTTGGATCTCAGGAGTATTGTATCGCAGATTGTAATATAACATTATATTAGATTATATTCACACTAGTAAATTGACCTGAGTAGTGGGTTGTGAGATTTGTGAATTTATTCAGATAGTGCTTAAGTGTATGTGCGTGGTGATATTTGCAATTATTTTTCCAACCAAGAAGATGGAAAGGCAATATAGTGCGCGATACAAATATACAGTACTATGAACGGTCGGTAAATATTCCGGACATCGACCTATTGGCACTTTAGTATTGTTCTTCACAAATGTATACAGTATGTAACAAACAACCCGGTGATCCTTTTAGGGACATATAGGCATGACATTTAATTTCTTTCTTGATCGTTATTAAAGCGATTCGAGTGTTCACAATAGGTAACTTACTAAATTCAATCTTGTGAAAAAATGTTATTCACAACTGAACTGACACGCGCGTCGGTAAAGCGGGGTCTTTGACAATACAAAACTCTCCGTCCAATGCAGAGGTAATAGACCCACGTTCACTTTTCAAATAAAAGTTTATTTTAATTAAATTTTATTTTTTTTGTGGTCGAATTTTCTGAAGTAAAGTTATATCTATACGTTTGAATACTGATTCTAATAACACACTTAACGGGAACCACAGGGTGTTTGTTACATGTTGAATACATTGCAGATGGTGTTAATGTTTTCGGTAAGAGACGATTTGCAAAACTCTATATTTAGCGGAGGAAGCAGCGTTGCGAGTACAACCTTGACACTACTTACTTTATGTGCTATATGTGTAGCGTAGACGGGGGCGCAGACCGAGCTCAATATAATTCTTTTTCAGAATTGATCAGTCGATAGTTCTTATTTGCTTGCTGTGCATTCGTTTGCAATTGTTGCTACATGTTCACGACTGCCACCGCTATCTATACTTATGATTATGTTATTATATTACAACTGAATTGCATGGAATGAATTACATTTCATGCAATTTGCGGCCGCTAAAAATATTGATTTTCGATAGTATATTTAGAATTAGAATTTTATTTTCAATTTGAATTAGAAATTTTATTTGCAAAATTCTTCAGAATGCGAAGTTTATAAGGTTTAGTCTCGCACGTTTATATTTGTATCTAAATTACATGTAATTCAATGTCTAATGACTGTAATACGGTAAAACAAGTTTTTCGAGTAAAATTACCGAAATCATTAAATTCATCTTCAAATCTAAAAAAAATTAAGCGTAATTAAAACACAAATTTTAAGTGCCATTAAGTGTAAAATATATGATAGTATTTTCGTAACACGAACAATAGTTATAGCAATGTAGACATTTTCATCATTTCATTGATTAGAAAAAGAATGGCAGAGTTGATTTTGTGCCATTTGCGATAGGACTTCAAAAAAGTTTGTATTTTGTAAAGTTGTTGTATGAAAAATTACAAAGAAATTGTAATCAAAATTATCGTGAAAAAATATTTTCTTACAACAGATAATTTATGATTTTTTGTAACTGGCAATTTGTGAAATGCATATGGCGGGAAATTTTGATATACAGTAGACCTTCGATAGTCCGGCTCCTGGCTAATCAGCACCCCCTTGTAATCCGACATGCCTTAAATGAATCCGTTATGTGGGGGGGGGGGGGGGGGTGTTCTTCGCGAATACGTGGACAAACAGGTTACATTTATTTCAGGCCATTGTCTCAGTTTAAGTGTGACTATGGGGTTGCAGCCTAACGGACATCCATCATTTACTTAATTTCACATGACTTTTTTTTTATTGTTTATGATTTGATATGTAATTTGTCGGATTACAAGGTACTCTTTTTCAAAAAGTTCTGGACTACCAGGGGGCTGTGGCAGTACTCTATAGTCCGACAAATTTGATAATCTGACACCGCCTTGCAAAACGTTTGTCGGATTACCGCGGATCTACTGTAATGTTTAAAGTTGATTATTGATTTGCCACATGGCAAAATCATTCATACATATTTAAATTCTGCCTAAATTGTATATTTCCCGCTTATATATATTTTATATAATACAATTTTTAGCAACGATCGTTCCATTCATGTTTGGGTTAACATTTTGTCTATGAATGTACAGGGTAACATGGTATAATAAGTATGTTAAAAATTTAAATTGCTTAAAGCGCAGTCTGCTGATTTGTTTCATTTTGTGTTAAACAGACACGACTAAATCTCGCTAAATGATAATTGTAGAGAATTTTTATGTTAACATCATCTTTTAATTGAAGAGATGTCGGAAAATGTAAACATTTTTTGTCAAGATCCATAGCAACAGATCAGTATAGTTGTTAAGTATTTCGTTTGTAATGTTTGTTGTTGACCAAGTGTGTGCTTCGGAATATTTTGGCATGTGGAAGGCATCAAGCCCTTAAACACATATTCCGACATTTATCACAAATAATGCATTTTTGTTAATTCGATTCGTTACTCTATGGTTGAGATTGGTCGTGTGGAGGGGGGCTTGTCAATAGTTTGTTGGCAGTGAGAAGGAAGTGCACTTTGTAATTCTGTAGGCATGTTGAAGTGTTGATAGCTGAGTATGTATTATATTTTTGGACGGACATCTCACAGATTAAAGAGGATAATTAATACCAACTGACTTTTATTTCAACAGGTTTAATAAACAAACAAAGAGGTCGTAACGTCAGTAAAGAAAATATTAGATTAATTTTGATACAGTTTTGACTAGTACAATTTTGTTGATTTAGCAAGTTTAAATAAATGACAACACTAGGCAAACTCAGCACAACAGATCTTGTTGAATGAGTGCTAATAATCTTTCGCTCACCAGATGTCGCGAGTTGGGACTGAGGTGAAGTTTTTGGGGTTTTTTAGGGGGTGGGCTAAACAATTAAAATTTAAAACTTGTATACAATGGTAAAACTTTTTTCGTTTTTATTTTCTTTTTTTTAAAAAACAAAAACCCCTCAAAAAACAAAAAAAAAAAAAAGAGGAAGGGGTTGGGGGTTCTGTCTTTTTTGCAACGCACCCAATGTCATATAATTAAGAATTGTGTTTAAAATAAAAGTTTATCGGTTTCTAGTGTTATGCAAATAATACCTCAGTGATGTGGTCTTTAGTTTTTTTACACATTTTTAATTTTTCTACTTTTAGGAATATCTGTAGTTTGATTTAGTCACACCTAATCTGATTAATATAACTTCCCCACCAAGATAACCAAAATATTTCACCTCATTTGCAAGTGGCGCCGCCCTGGTGGCAGAAAAGTCGTGGAAGCCATTATTTCACTCGGACATAAACGCGTATTTAATTATAAATACCAAAGAATCTCCAGCGCATCTAATATGTCTTAAAAATTCTACTAATCTACATAATATACATGAGTGAGCGAAATTAATCAGTGAGCTGAGTGAATCTTCTGCTCTTCTTGATTGTACAGCCAAATCATTTATTTATCATTGTTATAGCAACCCCGAATAGCTGTGTTACAAATATATAAGAATACAATAAAAAGGAACATTTCAAATTAAACAATTATAATAAAAATCCAATTGAAGCAAATAATATTTTACACAGGCGGAGATAGAAAACGGGAACTTAATAGTTAATATCATATGTCATTGTGTTGTTGACAGTACACTTTGCTTGTTTGCTAATTTGATAGAGTTACTAAGTATAAAGCGATGAAGCTGTTAAGATATTTGCATGTATGATACTGTTACCATTACAGCCTATTAAAATCGACTTCTGAACACAGGCCTCCCCATAGATTGCCTCACAGCGGGGATATTTTCTATAGTTGGCACGCTTGGCGAGCGGGCTGGCAGCTGCAGTTTTTTTATTTTCATTTGTTATTACGTAGACGCTGCTGCCTTTCTAATTTGTTTCCCTCCGGCGTCTCTCACGACACCCACGGCATGATGTGGGGCAGTGGATATTTTTACACAACCACTACACAGTCAAAAACATTTGAATTCAGAACTTACTATACATACAGTTTTCATTAGTAAATAATAAATATTTCCTTTTATGTGGATATTTAAAACAAACAACATTTAACACAAAATAGGAATGTAATTTATATACTGAGATTCTAATACTGATAATATAGGATAAAAACCTTACTAACTTAATATGTATGTAAAAAGAAAAAAAGTTTAGTGTCAAAAAATCGGCGGGAAAATAAATGCCAGCCTGTGATAAACTTAGATCTAAAATAACAATAAGACATATGTGTCTAGCTTTACATCATAACATAAATTAAATGATAAAGTATTTTTTTACAATGCTACACAATAAATGTCATAAAAACAAAACGACAACGGAACATGCCTGCGACCATATGTGATTTGTAGATTCATTATTTTTCTTTAAAATTATCACAATATTTTTATTCTCTTCATAGTTTTCATTCACAATAATGTCAAATATTAATATTACCCATATAAAATATCATAGACATTGAAGCTCAACAATACTATATCAAGTTTTAAATATAATATATATTTAAAAGTGAATATCCACTCCAGGTTTTAAAATTTTAATACCTATCTTTAGTCTAACTTAACTAACTTTCTCTTCGTAAGATTATCCATCTGGCTGATTTAGACCAAGGTGACCACATGCAAGTAATGTTAGGGGCTGTCAACTGCATAGGAGATATTATAGTGCCATGATAATTAAAGTATTCAGCATAAATCTTAAGAGCTAGAAACCTTATTGGGCTACAAATTCACAAATATGAATGTGAATTCGTGAATTTAATAACAAAAGTAAAAACTGACTAATTAAACAATTGTGTATCTTGAATTCCTCCAATTTCTAATTACTAAACGACAAATCAATACTACAAAATGTACAATAAGGTTTTGTCCGAGTTAAAGTAATATTAAAGTTTAATTTCATTTCTAATAAAGATTGTAAATGTTCAAATACAACAAAGTTTTTAATAATTTATTAATTAATACTTTGTCTAAGTTGATTAATAACATATTCACATGTTATTAATCAACTTAGACAACGTAAGTAAAATTATCTTGCATCAGAAACTGTTATAAATTATAATATTGTGAATTAAAAACACAGAATAGATAAAACATGTCACAATATTGAGTATTACGCAAGGAATGTTAAAAATCATTAAGAGATCTTTATAAATACTTTAAAAAAATACTTTTTATAAGATGCTATTATTGAATAGCACAATCAAAAAAGCAAATATAAACTGAAGCATTTTAGGCGATATTGTCAACAGTAAATAAGTTAAATAATGCTTTAACATTATATATGCTTTGCTTGCAGTTAAACAAATTATTTTAACACCTATTCACATTGTTGAATAATCTTTGTAAAACTGTATCATCATTTATTTTTGTGAAACGATAAAAGTCTAAATAAGTGAAACAAAAAAATCACGGGACCAGCTTGAAAGACAAGGCACATTACACAACACAAATTACACAAGTTAACATTGCTTGCAATTATTAACAGCTAATTCTTAGTCTTTATAATTGACAATGTTAATGTTAAGAAACTAAAAAGAAATTAAAGAAACACACGACAGCTGTAACAGAATCCTGTGATCATACAATAATCTTAAATCATATGTAACAGTTCCTAAGATCTAAAATTCGACAAAATCACAGATAACATAGAAATTTCCATAAATTAAAGGGAGTTTTTTAAATGAGTTGCCAACTCCTATTACTAATAATATTGCCTATCCTAAGGACAGTATTTATCATTATTCTAATATAATTCTTAACAATACTCGAGTACGGTTTATAACTATATAACAGAGATCATCATAGAGTATTTGACCACAAAGCTTCCAGTCCTTCGGTTATTTTAACCATTTAAAGTTTAGCTTGTCTTAACTTTTAAATCCTGTGATCTCTTTGTATGCTAGTGTCTGAGTATCATTTGACAGTAGAAAAAACTGTCTAACACTGAAAGAAAACAGTTTACTATTTTATTATAACTAACATATTTTATTGCTTCATGTCACTCCCGCTTGTGTTCAGTTACAGCTAAATTATTTTTAATATGAAGTAACATAACATAAATATTTAAAATTTTTCCTTATAATTGTTATACAGCTAACCATCGGGGATCGAACCCGAATTGCTTACATACTGTGAAGTTTGCAGTGCGAGCTAACCATCTGAGCTATCATGGCTAACCACATGCCTCCCGTAATTTCTGTGATGTTTTCTACTACAGATGAACATGTAGTCAAACACTAAACAGCTTGGAGATCAAACATCAATCTTGGTCTACTCAAGCACTATGGAATTCATTATCAGGGTCCAAATATGAACTACCCGTGAAGGGGAAATTAGAAAATCCTTTCTTATTTGAGTCTGTGGGTGTCATTACAGGTGAGTATGAGATTTAATTTTGTCAAAAAGTTTTTATGGCTTCCAATAGATGACAGAGCGGTATTACAATTTTGTTTGTGTACAAAATAAATCTAACAGGGAACAGGTTTTTTAGGCATTTATTTTAAAAACAAAAACTTTGAGAGACTTCATACAAAGTCTCTCTCACCCATTTGACCAGACCATAAGCCATAAGTTGGAAGCTTGCTTAAAAGACTAGCTGGTCAAACTCAGCAATTGCTTCCTCATTCTTCTCAAAAGCATTGTCTTGTGTGTAGAATACGCTAATAAAAGGTCCCCAGTCAACCTATTTTAGAAACCCATACTGTCAGTCGCTGGGAAGCTTATTCTGTTCTTGGTATGTCATAAGGTAAGCATCATAACAGCTCTTCATCAGATCACTATAGATTAAGTAATACATAATCACATATGCTTTCCAGATGGCATAGCATGATAGTAACGCTGAGCGTTGGACACAGATCTTATAAGATGGTTCCTATCACTAGCATTACATAACTTATAACTTCTTACTATGCCATATCATACTACACCGATACTGGCAACACAAAATCATGTGACAATGTGCAGGGGGGGGGGGGGTACTGAGACCTATCAACACCTATGAGTAAATCAACAGCACATTTAAGAATTCAGAGCTTTTTAAAATTTTATATTTTAATATACCTACTATGTACCTGTATGGTTACTTATTTTGTAGTTTGTACAAAGTTTGGTAAACGTTTGGTATAATGCAAATTAAATATTTTAGTGACAAGCATTTTTTTGTCTTATTAACCTTTCAATCCCCATAAAAATCCCATGCAGTCGCATGCGGCCGGTAAATCCCGCACCCACCCACACCACTTTAAACCAATAAAAGTTACATTTAGAGACTACTTTTCTATGAAGAAGTTTGGCATTGTAAAATTTATACAAAATTCTCTTTCATGTGGTATAAACCAAAGTCAGGTTTTACTTCATTACAAAAAGATTTTATTGGATTTTGTTAACAAAAAAAAAAATACATATCAAGAGGATGTAGGCAGTGTGAAAATCACAATTATTTCTATATATTACTTGAAATTATTTACGTAAAAAAATAAATTATATTCACACAAAACTTTCATTACAGTTCTAATATAAAACACTAGAAAAATCCAAAAATCAACACAATATCCCTTCACTTGATGAGCTGTCACATTATGACTGCATGTTGCAAGCGGACGTGTTACGACCTGTCATATTATGCCCTGTCATATTGTCTGTTTTTTTTTTTACACTAAAATACTTTATTGTGGTCTATGCCTTTGTAGTTTTGTAGAAATTTATATGAATATGGATAATCTTCTATAAAAACAGACTTCTTTATAAAATAAAAGCTTTTAGTCACAGTTGCTTTGTACCATTGTTGCAAGTGGCCGTTACAAAGTTTTACAAGCTGAAATTTAGTATGTTTTACAGTGAATCCACTCAAAGTTCGTAAAAATAATGCCAAATAAATTACTTATTAGATTTTTTTTTTGAAATTACATTTAGATACAAATTACATACTGATGAATAATATTTTTTGATCTTATTGACATAATAGAAAAAACTGAACTGGTTATTTGAATCATGAGTGCAATTAGTTTAATTAAAATTTTCGTATTTTTAAAAAATACTAAAAAAAGGCTCGAAATAAAAGATTTTCTCACAAAAGAATGTAACTTGAAAAAAAAAGGAAATTAAATCGTACCGGAGAAAGGACGCGAACCAAGGCATTACGATTTCGTGACCGCTCTATATCCACTTGAGCTATTACGACCATTAACAAAATGTCAAAATTTACCTTCTTATATCTTAGCAGTTTTTCATTGCCTGAAAACACGGACAAAAAACATTTTCTAAAAATAAATCCTAGCTAGATCGATTTATTGCCCCCAAAACTCCCTGGGCACAAAATTTTACGAAAATCGTTGGAGCCGTTTCCGATATTCCTATTATATAGGTATATATACAAGAATTGCTCGTTAAAGGTATAGGATAGGATACACCTCTTATTTGCATAATTTTGCTTAGATTTTAATTTTTCTTTTCTTTTCCTGTGTTAATATTATCATTACATATTTTTAGAAAAATAAATGCACTGCACGCTTTTAAATTTTTTCAATTCATATCTTGTTTGATGACCGGTCATAATATGACAGGACACTATATTTTTAATATTTTTGAATCGCTAAACATTTTTATGTTCAAGGATTATTTAGAGTGATTTTTTTTGTAATAGAAAGCTTATTTTGTGTATTTTAAGAACATAAGTTCCTTGTTCATTTTTTTAGCTCAGTTTTTATAAAAATGGCGTAGTCTTGAAGGTCATCTTTCCGGTCACCAAAACTAAGGGTTTAATTTTTACCTTCTATTGAAAAATAAAAGGTTTGAGCCCAATCTCTGAATGTATTTATACAATCATAAATCAAGCTTTTAAAAATATATATTTGGCAGAAGAAGCACGAGAGTAGAATCAACGCAGTAGAAATGCAGTCGTTAAGGTCTGAATCTGAAAGACAGGGTAAGAAATTGTGTAATAAGAGAAGAGTGTGGTTTGCAAGATGATATTGTGACCAGGATTAAGAAAGGAATGCTTCGGTGGTTTGGTCATGTGGAAAGAATGAATGAGGAAAGAGTGACAAAGAAAATTTATGTTGCAGAAGTGAATGGCAGGGTCGGAAATGAACGTCCTAGGCGAAAATTTATCGACCAAATTGGCGATTTATTGAAAACGGGCCAAATTAGGAGTACCCTTAACCGACGAGCAGGTATGCGTAGGTGTATGGATGTGAAGGAGGCGAGAGAGGTGTGTCAGGATCGTGCCAAATGGAAGTCTGTAGTCTCTGCCTACCCCTCTGGGTGACAGGCGTGAGTGTTTATGTATATGTATATTTTGCTGGATTTGAATAAATAGAGTGAACAAAACTAACATTCAAAGTTGAGCTACTTTAGATATGTTTTTTCATGTAGGTACAAAAAAATCTCTTTTTGGAAATCGTAATTTTTGTCAACATTTTACAGTGAAAGATGTAAATATTTTTGTACATTCTTATTACTAGATAGTAAGAGGTGAAATAAAGTGCAGAAATAAAACAATAAATTGTTTTTCTTTTAGATCGGAAATTCAGAAATAACCCTTTTTCTTTTTTCACTTACATATAGTTCGGTCATATTATAATAGATTCGAATAAAAGTACTTTCAAATTATAGGAAATTTATCTAGGAATCCAATGACATACAATGTGTTTGGAATTTGTGAACAATGAGATTGTAAAACTAATAAAAAAGAACATAGGTCTCACCGCGCGAAGTTATCTCAAAAGCCTATCAATTTACGACATCATAGCGCTTACCCGCTCATCAGGTGAGAGGACAACATTTATCATGAAAATGGCGTACGAAATTAACGTAGATTATAAATAAATATCCATATACTAAGTGAATTTTTATTCCACTAGAGGATAGAAAATTTCATTTTGATTCTATAATGCCAAACATCTTCATAGAAAAGTAGTCTCTAAACATAAGTATTTATGGATTAAAGTGCTGTGGGTGGGTGCGGTCATATTTGACCTCTTGAATTTTGACGGAATATCGAAGCAGTCAAATTTGGATGCTTGCCATTTGAGAGGTTAAAGGTGGCAAACGTTTTCTATATTTCCTTTTAATACAAATCTGCTATCAAGTCGCCGACTTTTTTTTATAGAATAAGGGTAACAAAAGAGCATACAGTTCACCTGATGGTAAGCAGATACTGTGGCCCTATATATTTTTTTTTGATATTTCATTAAGAATCTTAATGAAGATGCATTGTCACCCCTAATGGTATGGCTACATTACCCGTAAATAGAGTCTCCAGTTCTCTACATTCACCATACAAAACACAGTAGTATTAAGCTGCTATTTCACACTTGTATTCTGTGAGACTGGTTATTCCCCAATCAAACTGACCAATTTGTGCTGCAACCATAATATAACTCCTGCATAGTTCTACCATGTATGAAACTAAACTGAACTGCTAAGGTAAGGCCTGTGAAATTGAATTTGCATATAATACCAATGTAAGAAAGTAAGCATATACTCACAGTACTGCAGAGCACTAACAGCTAACTCATATCGATGTATTACACCAGTACTGTTCAGCGCCACTTCACAGATGAAGATATATACAACTCGTGATGTTTCAAACAGTGAATCTAACAACAGCCATGTGGTGATACTACGGCTGCTGTTTGTCCCGCTGCGGTTCAGCACCATGCTACTGTTCAGAAACCCAATCACACTTGTCACCAACATCAGGCCTGACATGAAGTAATGGATCACTGGAAGATTTATTTTAACCATTAGAAATGTAAATAGCTGTGGTAAATAAGATATATTTGAACTAAGGTATGATTGATGAGATTAAGGTATGAAAAAGTAGTCAAAGCATTTTATGCTCATGTCTCACAGTAAGTTTAATGACTAATAAAACTGCTTATTATTGTTATATTATCACACACACACACACACACACACACACGCACGCCCTATATTTAGTACATAGTATCTGTACTAAATACTGTAGTATATAGTATCGTAATAATACTAAGCGGAAATACCATAATTATACCTAAAGGACGACTTGTATTATTATTGGGATATTTTTTTCTTTTTAATATTAACCCTACGGTATCGAGAATTTCAGTATTGTACAAATAAATAAAATAAAATGTTAAAATTAGCTCCCTTTCTGGTCAATCGGTGCTCGATCGATGCATTTATGTTGAATCCTTGATACAACTATAATGAGGAGCTACCACGATAAAAACTCTATGCTCCAGAAGCAATCGGTCTAAAAACAGAATTTCAAAATATTTTATGAATCAGATTTTCAGATTCAGTTATGTTGATATGGTTTTTCGTTTTACCCTTATTGAATATAAAATATATTAGGTACCAATATTCAAAATTTAACTTACACTAAGTTTTTTAGACAAAAATAAAATCGTCAAAAAACGAAACGTATAGATAAACTAGACGCGTGACACCAAAATCCCGGCACGTGTGAAAAAAGAAACATGAAACGTCAAACATGATATTTTTTTTTAATAGTATAATTTTAATTTCCATGTACAATATTTTTGAGGGTCTGAATCCAACCCTGGCCTAATCTTAGTAACGTAACGAAACTAACTATAAAATAAAACTTTAAAAATGTGTTTATATAATAATTTAACTGTGACAAAATTAATATAAGGTTATTAAACAATGATACGATATCATGTTCCTTTTTAATCTTTGAATCGTAATTTTTACATCCTTATACCATGCAACTAGACATATTTATGACAGGCAAATCTGTCCTGCGCGCGCACAACTGTCGACCGATTCGCGTTGGCCCTAAACTGTAATTTTAGGGCCAGCGCAATGGTCCGTTTTAGTTGTTCGGTCGGCCCGGTCCTTACGCTAGTAATATAATATGTCAATGCCTCTAACTTTATACCATTACAATCAAAATTGTTTTTGTTTAAAAATTGTGATTGAAGATTGTAGACATAACCCCTTGTTGGCCGGCCGGCTATTTGCAAATAATTTCCACGATATCGGCGCGTGGCGATTAAATTAGTAATTTCTCTAAAATATTGTATGGAAGCTATGTATAAGTTATGTCATTTGAATTGTTATATTATGTGCTATTATTCTGTACTTATCTTAGTTGAATACAACCTAATAGATTTTATTACCCCGATTTCAAAGTTAGAAAACCGAATTTTTAATAGTATTTTGTACATATATTACAATTATACAATAATGTTCATAATTTGTGAAAATTAAACAGAAAATTCATTCATTTATAAAATAAATCTAATTTATTTTCATCAATATACACTAATTTATAATAAAAAGCAAAAAAACCACACATTCCTACATATTTTTTACACTAAAAGTTTTTTACTTTCTTAACACATGAACGGCAACCCAAGCGTCGCACAAAAAATAGCATATATTGTTACTTTTATTTTGAGAAAGGAGCAAGTCAAGTGGCGTGCGATAATTTTAACATTAAGTATGGTTCAAGTTCTTTTCAAAGTTTTATTTCTAAAAAGTATGTAATGTATTTTTAATCAACAATAGAGATAAATGTAAGGTAAGTAGGTATAACAGCCATTTATATTCGATTTTTTTAAATGCATAAAAAGGATACATATCCCTAAATTATGAATTAAAAACTGTTGGTTATTGACCCTTCCATGTTAAAATAGCACCAAACTTTAAGCCATCGGCCAGAATCTGGCCGGTCGCCAGACAAGGGGATAATTTATAATTAATAAGATTTAGCTATAAATGTTTATATGTTCAGGTTTTATGTAACTTGTCTGTGAAATTAGATACTTAGCTTAGAAGAAATGAAATCTCACAGCTAAACAACTCTTTCAAATAATTGAAAATGGAGGGCTTAGCTAGGGCAGAGATCACAAGAAATCTTACTGGCTGCAGTAATACTGGTCTTGTTAGACCTGCATAGCTACTCACACAAAAGAAAAGATTGTTGATGAGATGTTCAGGTTTATCTTAAGTTCACTCATATGTCCTCTTATATTTACATTGTCAATAACTTTCATTGTATACATAGCATACTTTTAAAATTGTAAAAAATAAATAAATGAAAATGTTAAACCAATTAGTGGCCTAAAGAGGTAAATAAGTTTATATGCTTACAAAATATTCTACTTTAGTAAAATATTTGAGTTGGTAATCATCTTACCTAAATCACTTCCAATTAATTGTTTCTCATAAAACAATTCCGGTTTCAACAGACGTACCAGTACAAACGCAAATGCAGTTATGGAGGACACCTAAAAGGGACAGAAACAAAAATAAAATATTATTATTTCTGTTATGTATATTAACATTATTTATTTAGTTAGCATCAAAATTATAAAATGAGTTTTGTGAAGCGTTTAGTCACATTCATATAGCTAGCTACTAATAATAATTAATTCGCATCTAATTTGTTAAAATTTATGTACTCTAAGCGATTAATTTTTATTGGACATAATAACGCAATGTTACAATTATAGGTATTGTAAACTTTATACTTACAGTGAAAATAGCCGCTACTATACGAACGTAGATTTTTAAATCAAACGTAGGCATCGTTTTGGATTGTGTGGACATCGGAATATTTAAGCTTCACGGTAATAAAACTTTAGAAATTCATTTATTTTGAAGTTGGAAGCAAAAGCAAGTGTAACCAAAGAGTTGTTACGATTTTTCAATTAAGGTAGACAAAAGTCTTACACTATACAGCCTTACCCGATTTTGTTCACAAAACTCTTTACAATATGCTAATAGTTCACATTGTAAAGTTCTTGTGAGATTCAGGCAGATGCTTAACTCAGAAGAAGTTGATGACAATTACATCCCAAGATCCTTGCGGATAAAAAATATTGAGGTTTATCGCTATCAAAGTACCTATTTATTATATTGTGTCCACTAATACATAGTTCACATGTGCAGATATTTCACACACAGAATAAACCATTTCATTTTCATAGTAATAAAATCCAGTTCAAACGATTATTTCATGAACATTTTGAAGGTATATCAGGAACAGGGGTGGCGGGGATCAAGTTCCCATAACAACTCCTTATCCAAAAAGTAGGCTTAAATCGATTAATTGAATAATCGATTATTTCGGGTAAAATAACCGATTTTTCAGATTGATTTGGAACACTATATAATATGTAGATCCAATGAATCGATCAAAAAACCTTTTAAATCAGATTGATTCAAGAACTAGTGATAAAGTTCCTAAAGTGATTGAGGTATTATAATCTTTTAATTTTTTTTTGCTGTTGTCGGACCCAAACACAACCAGTCGTACTTGGTTGATAATTTGAACACAATAAATAAATATTTATGAACGTATCCAAAATGTCGTTACTTAATTTTTTTATAAAATAGGGCTGATAAACGATGACACAGTCCATCTGATGATAAGTGGGTGTTTTGGCTCATAGACATCTTCATTTATCCTCGTTTAATAATCAACATGCAGATGCATTATCAGTTATAACCCCTGAAGACTAAAATCAAATGCCTTGTTTTCAGTAAAAAGGCCTTAAGCTGCTATATGACGTCAGCATTCTGTAAGATCATGGTCCTCTCTCGGGTGAGCCGACACATTCAAACTACAACTAATATAGCTGCAGCGTTGCTCTACCACGTATAATATATGTTACTTACCAATAAAAAGATTGTCACTTGTCATTGTTCTGTATTGTTTCTAATCTAATCCATGGATCCTGGTGTCTAACCTAATCTGTCCTATGAATTTACTTTATTTATCAAAAATACGGCAAGTAAATATTATTTGTTGAAGTTTATGGTAACGAAATAAATAGTATTGTGTTCGTGTAGTATTCATTGATTTATTGAGGAATGTACGTTGCAGTTTGCACGTTCATAAAAGTATTGTTGTTCTTATATGTATTATTCAGCATGTTTGAAAATGTTGCGATTAATCAAAAATCGATCTTTGAATGATCGATTTAATCAAAAATCGATTGTAGTATGTTCGATTCGAATCGAATCAAAAATCGCTTTTTATTTAGAGTGAATCATACCAAAAAGCTGCTGCTGTTGCTTTTGTTACCATTGGCCTATAGAGTGTAGAAGCAAGGAGTACCAACTCCCATAGTAGAATAGTTGAAAAAGCGGCCATCTGTAAGCAGTAAATAACATCTCAAAAACTCTCCACAACAGAGCTGGAGTAGCTACCGGGATGAAATGAACTTAGCAGTTGTCGACGGTTTAAGTGTGCTGCAGAGCTGCTCAGTAGCTCCAAAATCTAAAATAATTTTATTTAGTAAATATAACCTCGCAAAAGTCGTCTATCCCACTAATATTTTTCGGTGAGTTCTTTAAAATTTACCCCGTAGCGAGTATAGTGGCGACACCCTTATTTAAAGGTTTTTATTGACATTTTTTAATACACAGTCTGTACTCCTTACTTCTACACTCCATACTGATATGTTTCGAATTTGACAGTGACTAAGAATGGTTTACCGGTCCAGTTGCTTTGCTTTTTACCCCGCGTGAGTTTGTTCGGATAGTACCTACGTGCTTAGTATAACAGTCTTTTAGGCTTTTCCATCTCTTTTTCAAACTTTCACCTGTAAATAATAAGTAAAATTAAAAGTTTGTTACATGTATTTAGCTACTGGAGATACCCTCAAAACTATCGCACATAGTTTTAGAGTCGGGTTTCCTACGGTTAGCTCTATTATAAAAGAAATGCACTGTATTTTTTTTCCTGTTTATTTCATATTGCACGTTGCACCTATCCGTCAAAATATAAAATTACAATGTCCTTTTATGTTCGTTTTGTCAGATAGAAATCGCTTAAAGCGATATGACCGCCGTTTGTAGTGATAAGTTTTCAGTTATTGTAATAACTTTGTTCAAATGCAATAAAGAGTTATCTATCTATCTATCTATCTACTCAGTTATTTGGGATAAATAACAACCAGTATACATGACTGAGCCAACAGAAGAAATTTGGGAACTTCTTTTAAATCGCACAGTGGTGGACCGCCAGATGGTATGAATGGTATCGCGAGTTTCGTCGCGATGTGCGATGGTGAAATTGTGCGGCTGGAATTAGTCCGAACAATTCCTTAGAGCACTCCTCGTGGTAAATGTGATAAAATACGCAAAGAGATGCAACATTTCTTCGCAGTGCCACTGAGTCAGCCGATCGGAAAGAGCTCGGTCACCGACGATTCGAACGGCTCTGCGCTGGATGCGATCAAATTGAAATAGCTGTCACTGGGGAGCATCCGCCCAGTGATGGGAACAGTATTCCATGTGCAGCCGAACCTCCGCCTTGTAAAGTTGCAGGCGGTGTGCTGGCATGAAATACTGTACCATTCTATTGAGCACGCTAAAAGCTTGGTTTTTAAAGATCACGACGCCGAGGCACTGTTACACTCTGCTGAGCACGCCAAGCTTTTTGGAGGTCAATTTGGCCGTTTCTTCCACGAAACTGCACGTCATGAGATATATCAACGCCGAGGATTCGGATACTGGCTAAGGCAACAAGGGGAGTGCCTTGAAACTCAGGAAATACGACGAAGGGGATATTTCAACGGTAAACGCGCAAACTACGTACTTTTACCGTCTCTTTATTTGTCGTTATATAAATTTGTGTTGTGTTGTTCATTTGTTATTAAGGTGTTAATTTATGTATTCCTAATTAAAGCAATGGACCTAGACGGGTTATATTCAGAACTACCGGATAAAGGCAATCCGTCTGGTTTTGGTCCCTCTAAATGAAAACATACGGACTCATTCATAAAAGAAGTTGATCATGAAGATAAGCCATCAGCATCATATCAAAACATTTACACCCACTATGATTTTTTGGAAAATAAAAACTATACAGATAGTGATAAAGGCCTTTCATAATCCACCTTAAGCGTACAAAACACGACACTTCATCTGACTGTACAATCCGAACTGACAAATGGGCGGTTTACACGGGCTTCGTAGCTAAGCGCTTAGTACTTGTCACTAATACTAAGTCCTCATGTGTAAACACGCTGATTAGTGCTTAGTATTAGTATTTGTGAATAGTGTAAGTGAATAGAAAACGATCCTATTTACTAAGCGACAAGTCGATACCCCCACCACGGTTTACTAAGCACTTGTCGCTTGCTGACCGTGCGTTAACACCTCGACAAGTTAGTTAGTGACAAGTTGTTCTCATATTTGTGTCTTGTCGTTGAATTGCTGGTGCAACTTTTTCTAATAAAATATCAAATTGTGCCGTTGACATTCTCATAGTTACTCTATATTCTCCTGGATCTTCGGTTGCTAGTTCTTTTAATAGAAGAGCAGAATGACCCCGTTCATCTCTGCGCAGTAACCACTGTCTTGTCCACAAACGTTTTCTTTTAATTTTTGTCTTTCAAGCTCTTCGATCATGCTTGAAATATTAATGTTTGAATATTGCTTAAACACACTGCGCAAAATCAGGCGGCGTCGCTCCATTTCGAATGTCTGGTCACTAATAACCTTTACTGGCTCCAACGTGTAAACGGTTACTTTTCACTTGTCATTTTGAGGCTTAGTATAGTGACAAGTACTAAGCACTTAGCTACAAAGCCCGTGTAAACATATTCTATCCTAAAATAATTCCAATATTGAAAAACAAGGCATAACTAATTTAGGGCGTAATAGGGTCTCAAAAGCTTTTAAAACTGTTTCGGAGGCCAATAACTTAATCGAATCATCTTTTCTTGCTAATTACAAAAACTATTTGTAGTCATTCCCATCTTTAATGTTACCAGAATGGGTGTTGTTAGAGGTATACCGACTGATATTTCCATGGAGGAGTTAGTGTGTGAGTTGGAACTACTCGTGGTAGAGGAGAAATTATAAAGGCTAAGAGATTACATTGAAATGTAAGCAATGGTGATGATATTGAGTGGGTCGCTACCTAAACTATTACTTTTCGTAATGATTTCTTATATTTACGCGAACACTACACATTGAAATAATACTAGTTTTTACGGAATTTATCGCGTATATTTAACTTTTTTAAATACCCGACGTTTCGAACGCTTTACAGCACTCATGGTCACGGGCGGGACTGAGATGTTCAACGTCCATATGTCATAGTTAACCGCGGTTACCATAGATTAAAATTTAACTTTTGTTCCGATCTATACAGTATGAACTTATGGTATCTTGAAGTCTTGTAGTTGTATGCTTGGGTTGGGATTTAATTTTATTTATTATAGGATCCCAAGCAGATGGTAGCACCCAGCCATATTCTCTATTGAAATTAGTATGTTTTTTGATTTCAATAGCCTCGCGAATCATCTTTGGAAGGAATCGGTGTTCTTTAGCGAGGATTTGCGGTCTATCAAATCTGATGTAGTGACGGGGGCGATCCTGTACGTGTTCACAGACTGCAGACTTCCCGGAGCGTCGATTCTTCACATCAGCTATATGTTCTTTAACGCGGGTTTTTATTGATCTTTTAGTTTGTCCTATGTAGGAGAGACCACAATCACAATCAAGCTTGTACACTCCTGCATCTTGCAGAGGGACATTACACTTGACTGATGGTAAAAACTGGCCAATCTTCTTCAGCGGCTTGAAGTATGTTTTGATGGAAGCGCGCTTCAAGATGTAGCCAATCTTGTCAGTGACTCCTCTAACATATGGCAGTACAGCAGGTACACGCTCGACTGTGGCCGGCTGTGACGTAGGCGCGTGACTCAAAGCTTGTTGTCATGCAAAACTTGCTTGACATGGTGGAGCTCGGCAGCCAGGTGTTTACTGTCACAGATCCCTCGTGCTCTCTGAAACAAAGATTTACCCACGGTAGCTAACTGTGAAGGATGGTGGTGAGAATCACCGTTTAAATATCTATCTGTATGGGTCCACCATGTCAAGCAAGTTTTGCATGACAACCAGCTTTGAGTCCCGCGCCTACGTCACAGTGAACGAGTGAAGCCGGCCACAGTCGAGCGTGTACCTGCTGCACTGCCATATGTTAGAGGAGTCACTGACAAGATTGGCTACATCTTGAAGCGCGCTTCCATCAAAACATACTTCAATTCGCTGAAGAAGATTCGCCAATTTTTACCATCAGTCAAGTGTAATGTCCCTCTGCAAGATGCAGGAGTGCAGCAGCTTAATTGTGAATGTGATCTCTCCTACATAGGACAAACTAAAAGATCAATAAAACCCGCGTTTAAGAACATATAGCTGATGTGAAGAATCGACGCTCCGGGAAGTCTGCAGTCTGTGAACACGTACAGGATCGCCCCCGTCACTACATCAGATTTGATAGACCGCAAATCCTCGCTAAAGAACACCGATTCCTTCCAAGGATGATTCGCGAAGCTATTGAAATCAAAAAACATACTAATTTCAATAGAGAATATGGCTGGGTGCTACCATCTGCTTGGGATCCTATAATAAATAAAATTAAATCCCAACCCAAGCATACAACTACAAGACTTCAAGATACCATAAGTTCATACTGTATAGATCGGAACAAAAGTTAAATTTTAATCTATGGTAGCCGCGGTTAACTATGACATATGGACGTTGAACATCTCAGTCCCGCCCGTGACCATGAGTGCTGTAAAGCGTTCGAAACGTCAGGTATTTAAAAAGTTAAATATACGCGATAAATTCCGTAAAAACTAGATAGTATTATTTCAATATTACTTTTCGTTTTCGGGCCAAGAGCTTCCTTATCACTACTATTACTCCCCCTACACATCATTTCCGGTCAAAACCTACACACTTCCTTCCATACAGTGTTTGAAGTATTGTCGTTTTGGACACGTAAAAGCTCAGGGCAGATTAAAGCCACGCTGCTTCAAATGCTCAAAAGAGCACACTGGAGGTAATGTATTACAGATATTCAAACATTCCTGTTCTGCTGTTCTAATCACTTTGCAACTTATAAAAGTTGTTCTGAACACTTAAGACAAAAAGGCATTAAACTGGTCATGTCGCAAGAAAATGCTTCATATTGTTACGAGCTTAGGGTTCCTGACAATAAAAACTGTCGATTGAATTACCAACATTTTTCTTTACACCAATTAAAACTTAAAACACTAATAATTAATCACACTGATTCACTTTATTTCGCTCCGAAGCTTCTCTTGTCTCGCCAAATTCAATACTGCCCCGATCGTGGCTATCAACGGCTTTATATAGGGCTCTTCAACGAAAACATCCTGAATATTCCAGTAAATAAAGGTCCCCGACCGACCAGGCGCAGAAAGTTCGAGTGTGGGGCTTCTAGAAAGCTTAGTTCCTCAATTCGATACTAAATGGCGCTGTAGGTTGAAAGATCAAGATTGACATTTTCTAGGAAGCCCTGCTCGCTCTGATCCCCGACACTAGATGGCGCTAGTGCCGGGTAACTGACGTCAACTTAGGTGCGTAACAATATCTAGAGGCATCTGCCCACTTCCCTTCAGTTAGGGGACCCTGCTCTGACGTAGCTGCATCTTTAGGTATACCTTCTCTCTCCACTTCATCTAAAGTTATCAAGTATTCTCTGTTTCCTCTGCTTCTCAATCTTAAAGAAATACTGTTTTCATAATTAGCGCAACTAGACCTATTCCAAATTCCGTAGGCTATGTATGATAAGGTAGCATACAACAATATCATAAGATCCCCTACCTCTTCCCTTGCAAATGATCATGCTCTTCAGGCTAACTTATCCTCTAATGGTAATCTCCTGGTAAACCTTGTGTCCTCATATACATACACTTACCGTTTAACGTGATAAATAAACTTGATGTTCTCTTTCAGAAAAAAAAAATCGCCTATAAAATTCAATCACCTCCAGATGCTTCAGTGGAATTGGTCGAAGAATTGTAACTAATTCATTCGATTGTCCTACTCATAATCATTCTGTCACTGCTATTGCAGAAACCTAGCTAAGACCTGGTTTTACATTCAGAATCTCTGGGTTTTTCTGCAACCGTGACGACCGCAGCAACGGTTACGGCGGCACTATGATTCTTCTAAATAGAAATCTTACCTCTTGCCCAATTCCCCTTCCTCCTTTGCAAGAAAATATTAATGCAACAGCTGTAAAAATAATGAATATCACAATTGTGTCGCTATATATTTCCAATCCTACTCCTGCCTGTATCTCAGAGCTTAATTTAATCCTATCTAGTATCTCTCCTCCTTTTATTGTAACTGGAGACTTCAAACTTCAACAGCCACAATGTATTGTGGGGTTCTCATAAAAATGATTCTGTATTTTGAATAATGGGTCTCCCACCCGCATGATCTACCCTTCCCAAAGTTTTAATTCTGTAGTTGTATCTATCTCTCTGCGCTGCTTACTTAACTGCAATTATCAATTGGAGTACTCTATCGTCCGCCAATAGAAGCCTCCCTACCAGCAATAAAACATCCATTTCTAAGTTTAACGTGTCCAAAGCCAATTGGGATGTATATCTTTCTGATATAGAGACTAACGCTCATTCTCTCCCTCCAGTATCTCACAGTAACTTACTACATGTCTGCTCTGAATTTATCTCTGTCTTGAATGAATCCGCTACAAAATCTATTCACCTAATATGATGGACGCGGAGTGTTTCTCTGTTGTAAAAAACACAAAGATGCTAAACCATATTCTATGAATATGTCCATGGAAAACTTTATAAAATATATAAAAAATTGCTGCGCAAGCTAAAAGAAACTTTCTCAGTGACGAAGAAAAAAGAAAGGCGTTTATTTTGTGAGAGTCTGTCAAATCGCTCCCCAACCTCCCTCCTCATTTGAAAAAATATAAAACGACTTAGTGGTTATCTGAATGACAACCAAATAGATAGTCCTGACTCCTCAACACTTAGACAGCTTCTGCAGCAGCTTGTCTCCTCCAAGAGTTGCTTCCCTCACTCTAGATAGACAACTTCTGCAGCAGTTTGTCTCCTCCATCAGTTTATTCCATAGAGGAGATATATTTCCAGTGACCTTACCATCTTCCGATCTTTCTCATGATTCTTATGAAACTATGAATGACACCTTCTCTCTCACAAATCTTCACATGGGCCCCACATACAAAAATATTTTCTAAACATAATTTGTTGTGTACATTTAACAGACGCAGTTTCTAATGACTGGAAAACCCATATCATAATCCCTATCATTAAAACTGGGAAAGAGACATCTACAGTCACTAGCTACCGTCCTATAGCCATTCCATCCACTATATTAAAGATAACAGATCACTTTGTCTAAAACCACCTAGAGTGGCTACTAGAAAATAGGGGCATCTTTTCTAATAACCAGTTTAGATTTAGAAAGAGGTTTTTTTAACTTTTTATAAGCCAGTGCTTGACCACAATCCCACCTGGTGGTAAGTGGTGATGCAGCCTCAGATGGTAAATCGCACTGACTTATAGTAAGAAATGCCTATTCACCCGCCTTGAAGACGCCCAGATTGTATTCGGACGGAAAGATAGACGCCGGTAAATTATTCCACTCCTTTGCTGTACGCATTAAAAAAGTCGAAGTAAACCGTTTGGGTTTGAGTTCCTATGACAGTCTCAGCCTTTTGTTTTCCAATGTCAGACTTGCATTTTCGAAAAACAACTTCCTCGTAGGCGTTTTATCAGATGTTTTCTCAGCTTATGATAATGTTATACTTCCGTTGCTCAGGCATAATATGCATCAGCTGAGCATTCCCGTGAAGATAACTAACTTCATGTCGAACCTCTTTTCAGGAAGACGTGTTCTAGTGCGTGTAGAGGGAATTTCAAGCCTGGAAACATCTGGAAATGAACATGAGTATGAACTATTGAAAATTTAACAACAACAGAAATTCATTAATAATAGCAAGATAATGAAAAATCATACTTCATTAGACATACATTAAAAATTAAACTTATAGGGATACTTATTTAATTTATGTCAATTTCAGAGTTATTATAGTGAAAGTATCACGATGTAATAGCTTGATAAATATTACCTACCAACGTATAAAGTTGAATACTAATATATTTCTGTTGCTGCGATCACTTGATGTCGTTTGTTGGTAGTGGTAATTACTGGTGGTCGATCACTTTTACAACGACAACAATTAGTATCGATTACTTTAAACAATTTTTTATTACTTAGTAAATACACAGGGAGGGTTTGGTCTTCGATGCGCATGGAAATTTTGTTGTGTGACGTTTCCCCTAGCGCCGTTCTGGTAATTTTATAAATAGCGCCACCTGTAAAAGACCATGAGCTTTTTCCCGTTATAGGCTGCTAAAGTATGAAATATTCAAACCCCAGCGAAGTTGTAAGTCGCAGTTAAGGATTCAGTGGTAAATGGTAAAGTATTAGCGTAGCCATTCAGTTTTTTCCTTAGAGCGAGACGCCCTTTTTTTGTTTTTAAAAACAAAACACGTTCAATTATCTATGTTTAATTATCAAAAGTGAAAATGAGAATATATATCTATTCTGGTAGGTTGAGTTTTATATTTACCAAAGAGCAAAAAAATATAATTTCATTTTAACTTGTTGCTATTAAATTAACAAATAGTCATTTCACGTTCAACGTTTGTCAAAGCTGAAAATTTTTTTGTATTATAGAAACTGCGGGACACGTAGCTTAAAAGCGAACCTGTCCCACTCAATAATTAATTAAAAAATTATGTAGTTCATCATAATGTAGTATGATGCAGCCTTCTCGCATATTATGTAATGTTTTGTTTTATAAAATTAAAGTGTTAAACTAACTTACCATACACTTGTTGGTAAGTAGTTACTGTTGTCGCGTTGTTACCTGTAAGGCGCTAGACCGAAAGCTTAAAGCCTGTAATTATATTTTACATACTGTAAGAGCTTTCCTCTAATAGTGATTTCAACATTAATCTTTCATAAAAGTAACTACATTATATTTATAAAATAAGGGTGACAAGCTAGCGCACAGTCCACCTGTACACTCAAGTGGGACGGGCGGAGTAAATATCTAAACAGTTTCTGTGTTCATGTTGTAGAAGGATAGGTTAATATAATTTATTAATTTATGGAGGTGTACACTTTTTTGCAGTTAGTAGTATCAAGGCTTAACAACTTACAGCTTTTTTTAAGTTATGCATAGTTCTAAAATAAAAGTTCGACTGCAGAAAAACCACTCTCTCACAGAATATTAGCGTAAAATAGCAGCTTAATGCTGCTGTGTTTCGTATGGTGAGTGTAGAGAACCGAAGCACCTTTTTACTGGAAACCAGGCATTTTATTTTAGTTCTCAGGGGTAATAAGGTATCTGACGCAGCATCTACTTACTATGAGGTGGATTGTGTGCTTGTTTGTCACCTTATACTACTAAAAAAGTAAGCGACAGAAAGCGAAAAAATTTAGACATGACAATACTAGGTGTTAGGACTTCTTTTTTGGGTAGTTACCAGTTTAGGAGTATAAGTAGGCGCAATTAATTATTTAGACGAGCAACCCGGGTTCTATTCCCTCCGGCTCTATTAAGTATGCTATTACCTAGTATTTCTTATTAGTGCAGTAATTTGTTTAAGTAAGCCGCTTGTTACCTTATATCATATTTTTATTAACTTTTTGCGTAACTATGTACCTTACTTTTACTAATATCTAAACTAGTAGTCTAAAATATAAAGTATCGTGTGTATAACAAATGTTTTTTTAAATATTGGCCTTTAATATTTTTAAATACATATTTAAAAAAGAACAATTAAAACACTTTAATGCAATTCCCGCCAATTCGTTACAACTGTCATTCACTCGTCATTGTACTGAATTCATAAAACATCCGAATGTTGCTGCAATTAAAACGCATTTTACACTCCCGGTCACGCACGTCAACAAATAACATTGATATAAATTAATTTACATATTAAAGTTGTTTTGTTCAGATGTTTTTGTCATTCTCTAGAAAATTAATGATCTGTAGGAAGAGTTTGACTTTAAATCTTCGTTATATCACATTCATTTTAAAATACCTACTTAATAATTTTAAGTAAATCTTTAGATTGTATGTAAAATAATGTTACTTTTAAAAACAACTGTCCTAACTTTTTTAAAATAATAATAATTGTTTTAAAATTCACAATTATTCCATTCGTGGTCGTAAGAACCCAAGTTAAGTCGCAGGTTCGAATCTTCTTAGCCATAACTTTCAGTATCAAGCTACAGCTAAGCGGTTAGCTCGCGTGGGGTGAGACCACGCTCGCACAGAGTATTGACGTAAAATAGCGAGAGAGCAGCCGGAGACCCTTCTTTCTGGTACTGAGACATTCCATCTTAGTCCTCACGGGTGACAACGCATCTTTATTTGGATTCTTAATCGAGGACAAAAATATAAGTGTCAAAGAGCCACAATATTCTCTTACTATAATCTCATTGATAAGTGTTCTATTCCGAAAACTTATTAATCAATCTAGTATATTCGGTTTTTTATTGCAATGTTGACAAACGAGCACACAGTCAACCTTGCATGTCTCAGCATAGAAATGCGATCTATTTTTTCCAATCTTAATTTGTTAGTATTATAGTTTTTTCTAGCCTTGGCTATAACAACTATAGAAATAAAAGATAAGATAAAATAGAAAAAAAATTTGGATACCTATATACCTACCCCATTTTTTTCTCAAACTTTACATTTGGCGGGAATTTGATTCGTATGCAAAATAGAGAAACCCGAATTTCGTGCGGTTATTAAATATTTCTACCCGATTTTTTTTCTACAAAAATTTTTGAAATACTGCAGTCAATTTTGGTTGACAATACTTAGGCACATTGGTGCACTGAATTTAAACAAGGCGGACGAACCGCCTATAATGACGACACTCGCTTCGGGCGGCAAAAAACGATCGCTACGCAAGAAAACGTTAAAAAAATCGAAGAAATAAAAGTTTTTTATAGATCGACGTCTGACCATCCGTTATTTAGCTGAGATTTTAAGCTTTCATTTGGCATAATTCGATTTATTTTAACTCATACTTTAAAATTAAAAAAGGTGGCCGCGCGTTGGATTGCTCGAATTTTAACAGATGCCCAATAGAAAATAAGAGTTGACACTGCAAGGCTAAATTTAGCAATAATTGATGAAGATCCAGATTATTATTGCGCCGTTTTGTAACTGTAGAAGAAACTGGGTACACCATTTCGACCCGGAAACGAAAAATAAAACCAAAGCAAGGTGTGGAGAAGACCGTCTTCCCCGCCAGTCAAGATATTCAAGGTGTCTGCGTCCGCTGGAAATATAATGGGCTCTGGGTTCTGGTATGCGAAAAGTATATTAATGATCGACTAGGCAAATACTCGAAATAGCAGGTAGAAAATAAAGCGCCCGCGACAGTAGGACGTGTGTGTTCTAAATTTAAATTAGAAAATAGGGAAAGGGTCCGTTAAATAATTGGCAAGGCACGCGCAATCATTAAGCACCATTCATCGTTTCCCATTCGATTCGATTAACTCGCTCTGTACCCCAATTAATTCGATTATAAATTTACGAGATGTTGCCAGTTATAAATTTATTTCAATTGTCCAACGTATAGGCAATTTTTGAAATTTATTATTTGTTGCAACTGGTATAGTTTATGATAACAGTTTTATGATTATTCAATATTCATTTTGTAATATATCTGGAAACATTTCGATATGCAAATTTATATCGGTGTGATTTTGCGTAATGATGTGTTTTATCTGTAGGTACTTGCACTATACCTTCATGTGAATAAGATGTTGTCAGAACATTTGTTTGTAATTGAGAAGTTTATAACCGACGTTAGGAGTTACTGCATACTAATCATTCGTTGCCATTATCATCATCTTCATCATTACAGTTCTTCCCAAGTCCACTGCTCAACTTTTGACCACCATTACACAAACTTCAAATTCCCATCATCGTTAATATCATTTTACAAGTCTAACTTATAAACGTAACGTCTTTCGCGAGACGTTAAATTGTGAAGTAACTCGAAGTGTACTAGTGTATATAATATAGCGGCAATATTAAATAATATAAAATTCACGTGTTTTAGATCGAGGATAATTAGTGTCAAGTGACATACGAGTACGTAATATCAACTACGTATAGCTCGAGGCCTTTTACAAGTGGTTGTGTGTGGCCCTTAGAAATCTACATCTATCCTCGATTACGAATCAAAATGCAGATGCGTTGTCACCCGTGAGGACTAAGATGGAATGCCTCGTTTCCAGTAAAAAGGGTCTCCGGTTCTCTGCACTTGTCATGCGAAAGACAGCAGCATCAAGCTACTATTATACGTCGGTATTCTGTGAGAGCGTGGTCCTTCACCGGTCGAGCCGACTCATTCGTGCTACAACTATACTTCTGATATAACTGCAGCATGGCTCTACCACGTATAAAGTACTTTTTCCAAAAAGGATGCAAAAATATAGTACTTTTGAGAAATCCTGGAGAAAAAAGTAAACATCTATTTTTTATTTTTATGTCTGTATGTACTCAATACAAAATATGAATGTATTTTTCTTTATATATTTAATATAGCCCTTCTACCTTACATTATAGTTTTTTTTTTACTTTTTCGGCTATCAGTGGTATGCGTAATGCATTTTCCGCCTCCCTACGTATAGGGTAGCCCCTTTAATTGCTTCGGGCGCAAAAAAAAAAAAAAAGAGTGTACCTGTGCTTGCGTGTACACGTGGGCACTATAACTCTGTCCTGTGTAGGTGGCTAGTCTCCGTTGAAGACTGGCCGGGACTGAAATTCGGTCTGAAATACAATATTATACTTTGGGAGTTATCGTCCTTTTACCGGAGATGGAGTTATGTCCAATTATTGAACATTTAATTTGTCATAACATCTATCGTGTCACCGGACTATATAAAATAAATAAATACTTTCTTGTCCCATCAAGCACACAACAGTACCCCCTCGTTCAGAGATGGACATGTTACTTCTACTGTTAATTTAATTAATAAGTATTCTGCCCTGTGATATTGTACAATAATAATAAAGTCTCTCTATGTTTTCTTTGTCCGGTTCACAAATGTAGTGGTCAGTTGCGTGGTCAGTTAATTCAATTGGCCCTTACTTTATAGAGCTTTAGGAAAAGAGACCCTATGAGTCTTAAATTAAAGACCAATTGGGTGTGAGGGTCGCATCCCCAATTCAACTTGTTGCTAATTGTGTGGCAATAAAACGTTATGGTCAGTGGTTGATGCTTCTGAATGCAAACCATTTTGTTATAATAATACTTTGGCCTATGTACATTTAAATATAGATAGAAAATCTTGATCTATTTGTTTTAATAATTTTATTTACGGTAATTTTAATCGATGTTATATTTATCGATAAATCGGCGCAAAGCGCTGGCGTGCGAGAATCACCACGATATTATTGTGTTTGTCGTATATTTATCGATACATCGGCGCAAAGCGGTGACGTGGGAGAATCAACGCGATATTATCCTGTTTGTTGTAAGAGGCGACAGAGGAAAACTGAATGAGATATAATAGATTGAAGAGTAGCATTTCCCTCATAACAACTTTACAATAATAAAAAACTGCGGTGGCCAACCTAACTGTTAAGTGTGGCGGTTATGGCAAATATACCAGTTTTGAATCAATCTATGGAAAGGTCCATTGTCCAGCAGTGGGTTGGTGGTTGGCTCATAACCACCACCACGAGGCGGACCCGGAAGCCATGTGCAGATATATATATATATGTATAATACTAGCTGTTACCCGCGGCTTCGCCCGCATGGTCACTGGGAAATAAACTATCCATTGCTTTTTGAATTGAAAGAAAACTGATTTTTATAGATTTGTCAGAGATCCAGTCATTAAAAGGAAACTGAGCAAAATTGATTGGTCAGCCTATTTAAATGTTTTGAAACGCAGCGTATAGGAAAGCATGAAAATAGCCTGTTTATTCCAAATGGATATTTTTTTATTAAAGGAAACTGAGCATAATTATCCGTCAGGGATGCAGACTTTTGAAAAGAAACTGAGCTAAATTGATTCGTCAGAGATGCAGTTTTCTGAATTGAAAGGAAGCTGAGCCAAATAAAAGATCCGTCAGAGATGCAGCCTTTTGAGTTGAAAGGAAACTGAGCTTAATAGGTCCGTCAGAGGTGCAGCATTTGGAATTGAAAAGAAACTGAGATAAATAGGAAATTTTGAATTCAAAGGGGAAGATCTGTGGGAATTTTGATTATGATTGTGGGAATTTTGGAAAAAAAAACCAAACTGAACACTATTTTAAGACGCTACTGTACACAATGTTATATGTTTTTCCATTCGGGGAAAGAATGTGGAGATTCTGGGCATTTGACATACGCGAACATGCTACATACAGCTGACCATGAGAGAAGCACGGTTTTTCTAAGTTGACCCCCGCTACCTGTAACGTTTGCCCTTGCGCTTTATTAATTGTCATTGCAAAACTGAGCTTAATAGGGAACTGCAACCTTGTGAATTGAAAAGGAAGATCTGTGGGAATTAGAGGGATCCGTGGTATAATAACATTTTAACCTTTTCCTACGCCTGTCAAAATTGTAGCACCGATTATGTTTCGTCCAAAATGTGTTACACGCAGTCTTGTCCCGTTACATAACCGAGGAGCATCTAAATTTCGCATTAGCATGACTGGGACGCCTAATTTTAATTGAAGCTTATGTGAGGGCACACCTGACAACTCTAGAGAATTTAGAAACTCTGCGGGATATGAAGTGCTCTGTTCTGTGTCCATAACTGTGTCCACTGACAAATACTCTGTTATTTCTCCTGCTCCTTCGCTTAATATATCTGAATTTATTTTGTTAACGCTCTAATTTTTTGGTGCAAGAATCGCCCTTTCACATAACCATTTGTCTTCATGCATTCTGTTCGTTAAATCTGAATAAACGCTCGCAATTAATTCGGAATGACTCTGTACTAAATTACAAAAATCTCTCGTCAATTTAACGCAGCCCTCAGCATCCGTTTCCAACCGCCCATCGCCAATTTTTAATAGTGTGTCATAGTTTCCAGCATTGATATCATTACACAAATGCACTCTCATATTCGTAGTTAAACTGAATTTTGTCACCTTGTTCCATAAAATAGACGACTTGAGGCATGCTTTAATTTCATCTGCAGGTGTGCCCTTTTGAATGACAGGTAAAGTTTGGCGAAAGTCACCAGCCAGTAAAACCACCAACCGCAAATCCTGGAGCGTTCGATTTAGTGCTTCTACAGCTTTTTAATGCGACATTGTACTTTCGTCCCACACTGAAAGTTTGCATTGTCGTAGCATTATACCTAGTGCACTATTTTTGCTAAAGTTGCAGATCGGCGATTCTTACTGGGCTAGATTTAGAGGGAGTTTTAAAACAGAATGTGCAGTGCGGCCCCCGCTTAGCAGCGTGGCGGCTATACCGGAGGAAGCTACGGCCACAGCAATGTTTTTATCTTTCCGTACTTGGGCTAATAATAAATTTAACAAAAATGTCTTCCCAGTTCCTCCAGGGGCATCTAAAAAGAAAAGTGCACCATTTCCAGATGCAATTTGTCCTAATACTTTGTCAAATGTTTTTGTTCGGGAAGCGTCAAGCGGGGTACAAATTCGGCTACTTGCTGCTGCAAAGCTGGTATATTGTAGTTTGTTTCACGTATAATTTCATCACTTAGTTCATTTTCGGTTGTTCGCTGAGGGCTTATCATTCCAAAGTCGCTTATTTTTTTGCCTACCATTGCCATTACTTTATCTTCAATTTTTCCAAGTGCTTCATTATAAATGTGTTCATTGTATGTCATGTTCGCGTGTGTCTGCTGTAACCTTCGCAAAATATCTTCCGCCATGTACTCTTTATATTTGTCCCACAATTCATGTGCATTAGATAGCCCGCAAGATGATATGAGAGTTGCATAAAGATCCATAATTTTTGTTGGTGACTGGCACTGCACAGCTTCCTCCATGGTTTCATCCCAGTGATTATCGTATTCTAAAAGATGCAGAGCTTCACATGCTTCTCTATAAGTTGCGCATTCCTGACCGTTGACAGTTTTAAGGTCTTTATATCCTGTAGGACCCCGAACATGGTGCAGCAGCAATCGTAAACAGAAACATTCAAAATTAGTTACATAGACGGTACACACGACCAAGGGTATCTGATGACTTTATACCGGGTTTCCACTCCTTCCTAGATGTGTTCCAAGTATAATAGCGGGGGACTTCAGAATATAACAACGTTTTTGCAAAGGGGTCGGTTTGACAAAGTTGATACAAGGCTGTTAGTGTAGTTTTTGGTGGTGATGCAATTCTTTCTTGGAAATTTCTTTCGGTGAAATATACACGCTCTCCATTTTCTAAGTGCACAGCAAGGTGAGTAATTTTTGGGTGCCTTTCGTGTAAAGGGAAGCCAAGGAGATGCCACGCCGCCTCGTTACTGCTGACATAACGCCCTGCTTGAAAGGTCTGTACTTCATTAATGGGATTTGCCTCACCTTCACTCCTGAGATTAAATATTGCTTGGTCGCTTCTTTATTTATGTACTTACAGATATACTTGATTGCGCGGACAGAGCTACATGCTTCTACATTAATGTGGACATTAAACATTTTACATAGAATGGGTGAATACGGGACAATCCAGCTGTTATCTAAGGTTTCGAACGCTCCAGAGCGAGATTTGATTATAACTTTCCTGCCAGCATCTTCGGGAGCTCTGCGTCTGTATAAAGGGTAGCCATTGTCATTGTGCACTGTTTCTTTTAATATGTTTAGGGAATTTCTTTATACATTTTCCTTCTTTCATACATGGCGATATTGAATTTCGTGCTCTACATGGACCGTGAATCATATTTCGGACGATGGTATCATACAATTCTTTATCTTGCTCAGGATCCGGAATCTCGGCGCTTATTATGTCGTCTATTTGGCTGGGCCGCAACTTCTCTTTATGCCATATTAGAATGTGGGCATGCGTTAATCCTCTTTTTTGCCATTCAATTGAATACATGAAGCACTGCACCTACATAAATTTTTGTACTTTTAATCTAAATACTCTAGCAACTAAATCGTGTCTATCAGTACTTTTTTGGCCCGGCATTAGCTCCTCGGCTATTTCTTTCCATGTGGGAAGTGAAAGTAAAAGTAACAAAAATATCAGGTCTTCCGTAAGTTCGTACATAGGCGAATGCGTCTTGTGTGTACTCATGTAGGTAGCGGGGACTGTTAACGATAGATGAGGGCAGAATTACCATTTACCTAAATCTCTGCGGTTTACATTGGCGTCGCTAGAAAGTGCATCTTGTAAATGTATATAATTCTACGTGCTTTCTTTGATTTAAAGATATATAACGGAGACGTTCACTTTCTACCTTTACATACATGTCTACCAAAAATTGATGAAATAATTAAAATAATATCACCGGTCTAAGAGGTTAAAATCATTTTCTCGCAACATCATATGATACGCATAAAAATCCATACATGATACTTTTTTGCTCGAAGTAGGCTCCTTTGTGACCGGGTTAATGAGTGGAATTAAAAATGATAACCCTCTTGTCCTTTGCAATAAATCAATGGATATTGCAGAGCGTCATAAAACTTGTGTGTATCGGCTACCCGTTGCAACGTATCATCACGTGCTCGCAAGACAATGTCTCGTGAAGAAAATTGATCACCACTAATTACGGCTGCTATTACGTTTATCATAGGTGCATTGTAGCGCCTTTCATGCTCTCCTCGAGGGGTCCGATCTGCGTGAATGACGACTTTATAATCCTCTTCAGGTAGGTTTTATAATAGCAGTTTTAAATGTTTTGACTAAAATATTACGTTCATGCAAGAATCTTTGAATTTCGAACACTGTGTCTCTCTCAACTCCCTGGATAAATTGGCAGCGACGGTCTACCTCAATTTCTTCGTCACCCATAAAATATACTTGTAAAAATTTATGTTGTTCGTTTTCAGCTAGAAAAAGTGAACCTATTCTATGATAAATTTGCCCTTGCACCGTAAATGTATGCGAAAATCACGGCATTATTATTTCCCGGTCAACTCCGAAGGAGGTCATTTGAAAGCATGAGTTATATTTCCGGATCCTGTTTAAAAAGCGCCGTGACTCATTAGCATCATATAAAATGAGAGTTTTCAAAGGTTCTTCTGGTTCCCCAAGTAACGGAAGAGATACTTTGCCATTGGAACAGCACATGCCTGCGGTCTCATCTTTCCATTTTAAAGCGCTGCAAAATCGACACGCCTTGTCCATCAGTCCGATAACAACTAACTTGTGTTTTTATAATCAATCAACGGCTCATAATTGAATGCTGCGTCATTAAAAACCGACCAATTGTTTCTTTGAAAATTTTGTCGACGTTCAGCTTGGAGCTGTGCATTTGCATGTCTTCGCGCCTTTGTCTGTTCTGGTGTTTCAGATGCCCTTATAGTAGATTGACGTTCAGCTTGCTCAATGAGTCTGTGTCGAGTTTCATCAGGTGTTTCCACGGCTCTTAAGGCGGCCTGACGTTCCGCTTGTTCGAATAGCCTTTGCTGACTTTGAGCAGGTGTTTCAGTAGCTCTTAAAGTAGCTTGACGCTCTGCCTGTTCAAGACGCCTTTGCTGACTTTGAGCAGGTATTTCAGAAGCTCTTAAAGTAGCTTGACGCTCTGCCTGTTAAAGACGCCTTTCCTGACTTTGAGAAGGTGTTTCAGATTTAAGGCGGGTTGTTTAGCTTTGGGGTTTGCTCTAAAAGCAGCCTGATGCGCTGCTTGTTCTGGCCTTCTCAGTTCAGCATCTTCTAAATAATCTAGCTATCGAGATAATCTTTTCGCTTGTCTTTGCGAAGATACTCTTGAAAGGCTGGACTTACGTTTGCGAGGCATTATGAAGTAACAAAAAACCTATTTATAAAAAAACGTTAAAATACCTAAAAGGAATTAAATTTCCTTTTAAATATTTTTTTAAAAGCAAATCCAAAATATCTAAAAGGAATAAATATTTCTTTTAAATATTTTTTAAAATCAAAACAACAAAACCAATTCAAGACACAACACGAATCCAAAAACGATAGCCAAAAAAATCGAATCACCTTAAACCAAATAACAAAACAAATCTCAGAAAACCGAAATCGAAAGCAGTAGTCAATATAAATATAACCAACGAAAAAAGAAGTAAGTGTGTAGGTACCGTATACACTATCTATACTATTAATATTCCTTTGAAATATTGTTAAACAACCTAAAACAACGAAAACCAATTCACGATTCTAAATAAACAAAATCCAAAATCAAAGCCAGAGTCTAAATATGTATAAAGGAATACCAACCAAATCAACAAAACCGATCCAAGAAAATACACAAATCCGAAAATGAAAGCCAATATAAATCCATTCAACCTTAACCAAATCACAAAGCAAATAACAAACAACCGAAATCGAAAGCAGGTAGTCGAATAAGCTACGAAATAGAAAAAATTTAAGCGTATAGGTACCGTATGCACTATAAGTTGACGCGCGGCTCAACGGCGGGAGTTAGGTACATGTCAGGAAACATTTCGTTACCGCGTTTTAAAAACCTAGTAACGACATCTAGCGGAATCAATTTAAACTACGTATACGTTAGTTAATAAGAACTCTCAAAAATATTTTTCTTATAATTTTGCACAATTTTTCTTATTGTAATACCGATTCATTCATAACCACATATAAGAACTGTAAGTATTCATTTCCGTTCAATAAATATTACTAAGGCTTATTAAGAAGGCTTACTAAGAACTGTTTCTACCACAGTTAAGTAATAGTTAAGGGTGAAAGCGTGACAGGTGGTGATAGTATTTCTGATCCATACTTATAATCACGCCTGTAACCCCTGCGGGGTAGGCAGAGCATCAAGGGATTACTTATCGTCTGCGAGGTTATCGCCTATTCTGTGAATTATAATGCACCAAAACGTTTGAAGAAAATCAGCTGGTGAATTTTATCTTTTTTTAACGCTCTCTTCCCGCTCCTGCGTGGATCCATACATTTTTTATCTTAATTTTCGTAAAAAGACATAATAATCCAGATATTCTGACCTTCTGTGTTCGTCAATCGTACCGTCGTCCGTCTTGTAGAATCATGGTGGCGCCATCTAGCTGAATTTAATTTTGCAACATATTCGATTTTCAAACAAACAAACAAACACACTTTCGCATTTATAATATTAATATTAGTATGGATTCTTGACAAATATCTTTAAAAGTACATTAAACAAAACAAACACAAAATTGTATGTTCAATTTTCTTATGGTCACCACCACGAAGTCAGGTATAGAGCAAATAGCCATCGAACGAATAAAAACGAGAGAGAGAACGAATAAAAAAAACGAACGAACAAATATCTATATAAATGTAAAATTAAAAAAAAAATGTACTACATGAAAAGATACATATAATATAATAAATATAAAAATTAAAAAATAAGAGTATTAAAATAATTGATCCATGTACAATGCCGAGCGCACGTTGACATCGCTCATAGATAATATCAATACAAATAATAACAGAAATAATAACGCGATTGCTCTCACAATGTTTGCGGACATAACTCAGTCGCAGCCAATGGGGCGTGGACAGTACATCGCCATATTATCGCCCTATGTTCTCTTTATGTAGATATTGGAGCTTGTGAAACCAATTGAATTATATTTTAATTAATAGACGACTGTTACAGTAAAAGAAAAGCTACAGCCTATATTAATGTCCTCCAGCCCGATTTCAATTACGGCGGCTGGTTTCAACGGAGACTGTTCATCTGCGCAGGACTATCTGCTATTACAACAAAGACCAGTTCAGAACTTCATTCAAAAGAACTCTCTATTACCAGTTTACTCCTCAGTTTCAAGGCACCCCCTTGTTACCTCAGCCAGTATCGGAATCCTCGGCGTCGACATATCGAGTGACGTGCAGTTTCGTGGTCACTTGGAAGATAAGACTAAATTGGCTTCTAAAAAGCTTGGCGTGCTCAGCAGGGCGGGACAGTATTTCATTATTCAGTATTTGATTGTATCGAGCGCAAAGCTATTAGAATCTTTGGCGACCGAGCTCTTTCCGATCGGCTTGACTCACTGGCACTGTGAAGTGATGTTGCATCTCTGTGCGCATTTTATTGCATCTACCACGTGGAGTGCCCTTAGGAATTGTTTGGACTAATTCCAGTCGCACAATTACACCATCATACATCGCGACAAAACTTGCGATACCATCCATACCATCTGGATGACTGCCGGTCCACCAATGTGCGATTTAAAAGAAGTTTTTTACTTCGCCGAACTTCCTTTTGGAATCGACTGCCACCAGATATTTTTCCGGACGGATACGACTTAGGGACCTTCGAGAAAAGAGCCTATCTATTCCTTTTTAAAAGGCCGGCAACGCATCTGCAATTCCTTTTATGTTGCCGTTGATCACGGGCGGCGGTAATTACTTTCCATCAAGTGAACCGTTTGCACGCTCTCCTATAAAAAAGTATTAACGAAGTTCAACACAAATTATTTAAAATATGTTCGAAAATCGCTAAAACATGTGTAACTACCAATCACTCTGACAGCAGAGTATGGCAGAGTACCGCTGGGTTGAGCTGTCATCAAAATATCGTAAAACTTCAAACTCTGCCGCATCAACATATTGTGAAGAATCAATTAAGTAAAAATTATTTTTACGTATTTTATCACGTTTTACTTATTTATTTTTGATTCTCGATGTTTCGAGTGCTTTGCAGCACCTTCTGTTGATATGCTCGGGTTTGGATTTAATTGTGTTAATTATAGGATAACAAGCAAATGGTAGCACCCACCCATCTTCTCTATTGAAATAAGGATGTTTGGTAATTTCAATAGCATTGGGTATATTCCTTGGTAGGAATCGGTAATCTTTTGCGAGTATTTTGTGGTGTATCAAATCTGATGTAATGGCATATGCTAGTTTGTCCCCTCTTCTATATAAAACAAGATTATGTAACAATTAAAATATATGCCTATGGCTCTTTTCACTGCAGTATTATAGTATAATAATTATCTATATTGATAAATTGCTACTCTGTTAACTGTGTTTCGTAATGCAAAAAATATTGTTTTAATACAAACTATAAAACCGACTATAACGAACTAAAAATAAAATAATTTCTGCATAATAACTTAGAAGTCGGCGCTTGACACTGTGTATAGAAGTATTAAAGCGTCCGACTTTAAAACCTACTCTGTGGATCTTTCTTATTAAAAGTTTAAAAATTAGGCTTCTTACCCCTTTTAAACCCTTTTAAGTGGGCTATGTAATATCATAATGTTAAGGTTACAACTAGAAAGACTTCTTAATATCGAAAAATGTCTTCCCTTTTATTACATTTCAAAATGAGATTATCGTTGAACTAAAGTCTATTTAATAAAAAAAGAATTATTAAAATTAGTTCACAATTGACAAAGATATGTAGGTATACAAAAATACCGTCAAATTAAAAACATCCTTTTTTTCTTGAAGTCAGTCAATAATAAGATAATATCATCTACACATTGTAGCATAAGAGACCAATGTATAAATAAATAAAAAATGTATGAAATTAAATTAAACATATAAATTTAATTTTGTAATCATCGTCACAAGACATCACACAGTCCAACATACGCCATTATTCTGTCAGAAGTGATGATCGATGAAACTTCATAACCGATTGATTTAATTCGATTACAACTCCTCGCTGAATCGAAATGTCGGTGGTTTAAATTCACGAGAGGGTTCAACAATTCCGCGTTAATGTCTCGACATATTTCCAATACTCATTTATCATTTTTGTAATTGATACATTTTAAGGCTAAGCGCTCTGACACTGAGCTATCAATTTAAACGAGTTCGATTTGCAATGTCGCCACCGATAAATATTCAATTGCTGTTTTAAAAATATGTAGGTAAGTCTATAAAATATTGGTTAGGTCAAGAGTATAAAGGTCGTACTCTAGAAAATCATCTTATCTTTGGTAACGTTTGTTGCTTATAGGATTATTGAGAAAAACATCGTCGAGAAGCGTACCATATATTTACGAAGAATTGCTAACGATCTGCTTATTGTATTTTCTTGTATTTTATGTTGTAACCATAGACTTTTTTTAATAGAAGAGATGATTCGAGCCGCTCTGCGCTGGATGCAGTCAAGTGGAAGGAGCTGGCCCTGGGGAGCTCCAGCCCAGAGATGGGAACGGTATTCCATGTGCGACCGAACCTGCGCCTTGTCTAGTTGCAGGGGGTGTGCCGGCATGAAATAATGTCCCGCTCTGCTGAGCACGCTAAGCTTTTTTGAGGCCAATTTGGCCTTCTCTTCCAAGTGACCACGAAGCTTTACGTCACTCGATATGTCGACGCCGAGGATTCTGATACTAGCTGAGGCAACGAGGGGAGTGCCTTGAAACTGAGAAGATACGACAAAGGGGTTCTTTTTAGCGGTTTACGCGCAAACTTGTGTCTTCTGAGGGTTAAACTAGACTAGATTTAGTCGCCCCCAATCCGAGACTTTGTTCAACAAAGACTCTACTTCAGACACAAGTTTGTCCTAGTACTCTGAGACGTTTTGCCGAGAAATATTGGCACGGCCGGTGTACAGAGCATCACCAGTGCTGTCATCTGCATAGCAATAAATGTTACGTGTTTGCAACATATCATTGATATGCAGAATAAACAGCTTTGGCGATAGCACGCAGCCTTGTGGAACACCAGCATTAATAGGCTTGTGATCGGAGCTTGCACCGCCTACGACCTTAATGCTCCGATCTGCAAGAAAGCTGGTGATCCAATTGCACAATTTCTCGGGAAGCCCATAGGAATATACTTTACTATCCTAAGTCTATGGTTGTAACGTACGCATATTTACGTCATCCATTATGAGTGAATCTGAAGATGATCCTCTTTCGCTTACAAATATTTTTTAAAAAATGATTTAAAACAATTGATAGTTCAGAGGCTAGGCGTTTGCTGTAAATATCACACACACATACACGAGCGACTAGGTTCGATCCCCGCAGGCATCAATAAAATTATTCATTGCAGTTTTAAGTGCTAATTTACTACGTGCTCGGCCGTGAAGGAAAACATCGTGAGGAAACCAGGAAACCATGTTTGAGAAATTACAACTACATAATTTCAAAATGTGTGAAGTCAACACACATTGGGGCAGCGCGGCGGACATCTCCTTATCCTAAGTCCCTGTGATAAATAAGAATAGAATAGAATAATTTTCAATGTTTTACCGTCTGAAAAATATGGCACTGATATTTTACAAAAAATAAAAACAAAAATTTTGAATTTAATGAATAAATTACCTAATTAAAATCTATCATGATTCAAATCATATCCACCCTACTTTATGAACGGCAATAAAACAATAAATTTAGTAGGTATCTTTGACCTTGTCACTTCGCAGGGTTGCGCGACCAAGGGCAAAGGGAAAATTGTTAAAAAAAAAACAAACGTTTAATTTAAAATTTTTGTTTTTATTTTTTGTAAAATATCAGTGCCATAAGCTTCTACTCCGTTGACATGTTACACCCTAATTTTTCCAGACGGTAAAAAAGGTCACAAGTATATAGATAGATTTAAAGAATGCTTATTGAAAGTAATTTAAGTTTTACCATTGGTTCGGAAAAAACCTATTTTTTATAGAACAGGGTGACAAATGAGCACACAGTTCACCTGATGGTAAGTGGTTTCTGTGGCCCATAGCCCAAAGTGAGGACTTAGATGGAATGTCTCATTTCCAGTAAAAAGGGTCCACGGTTCTCTACACTAACCATACGAAACACAGCAGCATTAAGCTACTATTTGACGCTGGTATTTTGTGAGAGCGTGGTCATTGCCCGGTCGAGCCGACCCATTTGTTCTACAACTATACTACTAATATAACTGCAGCATGGCTCTACCACACACAAAACGTCTTATATTCTAGGTATAAAACGGTCTTGGGAAGCACCTAGAAACCTAGCGGGACATTTTTAAACATTAATTTACAATATAATTTTTTGTACAATTATTTATTCATTTATTTATATAATATTGAAACAAAATTAAAAACTTAGATTATCATACAGTCCTATTCCCCGCGGGATTCTACCAAGAAGTATGAAAACATTTAGAAACAACATGGTAGTGATCTCTGCATTTCCACAGGATGTTTATGTACTCTTTACCGTTGCAGCCTATTTAACTGCTGGACACAGGCCTCCCCCATAGATTGCCTCATAGGGGGATTATATTTCATAGCTGCCACGCTTGGCAAGCGGGTTGGCAACCGCTATATTTTTTGTCGTTATTAGAAAGACGCTGTTGCCCATTTCCTGATTTGTTCTGTCGCCTCTCACGAAACCTACGGGATGATATTGTTTAGTGGATCTTCTCACACCGCCACTTTGTCACCGTGCTTTGTTACTATATTATCTCTTATTAAACAATTTTTGCTTTTTAATTTTTTTTTACCTTTTATAGGTACTGCATAAGAGGAGGTCTGTACCCAAAAATGTGGGAAGTGTATAGGTTGTAACTTTTAATTGCTATTTTAAGCCAATTTAACTAAACTTACTTTCTGGTGGTCGTTAGTTCTTAAATAAGCTATACAAGTTAGGGACTTTCGAAAAAGAGTGTGCTCCCTTATAAAAGGCAACGCACCTGCAATTCCTCTTGTGTTGTTCATAGTTCACGAGCGGCGGTATTCGCCGCATGCTCGTTTGCAATTACCCTATAAAAAACTTCCTGACGAAACCTGCATGATTAAGAACGTAGGCCTCCCCCATAGATTGCCGCATAGGGGGGATTTCGTCATAGTTGCCACGCTGGGCAGGTGGGTAGCTTGCCCCAGTTTGGTAGTTTGAGTTGTTATCAGGACGATGCTGCTGCCCAGTCCATGTTTCAGTTCCTCTCTATCGCCTCTTGCCACACCTACGGGTCGGTAGGGGGTGGTATATGTTCTTATAACACCACTACACTGCTTGACACGGCTTACATAATAATTTACCTAATGACAACTTACACTTAAAATGCTTTTATTACTTACGTTCGCTAAAGGCGCTAAAGTGTAAGTATATTAGAATTCACGATTTTTTAGATTTGCGGATGTGCAGGGCAGCCCCCCACTACATGGAGTGACGGTCTGATAAGACATGCAGGAAGCCGTGCTTTGTGGCTTTCCTCGGGCGAGGTGTATGGTCTTGTGAGGGATTCTGATGATTCTGACGATGTGATGATGACTATGGTGATAATGACGATGAATTCCAAGTACTTTTATCTTCTTCTTTAAGTGCCTCTCCATTACTGAAAGTCAGCAGTCATCCTTCTAAATTATTCTTTGTTCATGGCTAGCCTGAACAGATCTTCAACTTTCTTTATCCCAGTCCATTTCCGGATGTTACATAGCCACGACATTTTCCTTCTACCAACACCTCTTTTACCCGCTACTTTGCTCATCACAATAGTCTGCAGCAGTTGGTAACGTTTGTGCCTTAGCACGTGTCCTAGGTACGCAACTTTTCTCTGTTTGATGGTTTTCACAAGTAGGGGTTCATTCCTTTTCATCTGTTTGAGGACCTCAATGTTGGTAACTTTGTCTGTCCATCTTATTCGGAGCATACGGCGATATATCCACATTTCAAATGCTTCTAGTTTCCTACGGAGACCTTCCTTCATAGTCCAAGATTCGCATCCGTATAGTATGACAGGCCAAATATAGCATTGCATGAATCCTGTACGTAGTTCGATTGATAGTCTCCTTGTAGTAAGGACTTTGCTCATCCTTATGAAAGAGGCTCTTGCAGTTTCAATTCGAACTCGTATTTCCATGTCACTCTCCCAAGAATCAGTTACCCAAGATCCAAGATACGGGTACTTCTGAACTTGTTCAATACTATCTTGTCCTATACATACACTACACTGCTTTGGCGCTCTCGAAACTACCATGATTTTGGTCTTAGACACGTTTATATTTAGTCCTGATTTTGTGCTGCACTCGATTATGCGGTCTAGTATTTTTTGAAGACCTTGTTCTGAAGATGCAATAAGAACAGTGTCGTCAGCGTATCTCAAGTTGTTTTTTGGCCATTGACAAGGACTCCTTCTTCAACATCTTCTAGCGCTTCGTTTATAATATTCTCCGAGTACAAATTAAATAGCAGAGGCGACAAAATGCATCCCTGACGTACTCCTCTTTGGACAGCGATTGAGTCGGTAAAACCTTCCTTCACACTTACGTTTGCGTTCTGTTGCCAATATTTCGGTCACGCAATATTTCGGTCACGGCGACCAGTCTTAGTGGAAACTAGACTTTAGCGAATGACAGGATTATGGAGTACTTATAGAGTTGCCGTCTGTATTCCTTCGCTCTGATAGTCCGATTTGAGGCAATCCGACGCAGCCGGAGAGAGGAAAGGGCGCAGGACCAACAGCTTTATGAGGCACGGCGAGAAACACCGGCAACTGCCAAACTCCGTATCGCTACTGAAGTTTCATGAGAGAAAAACCCAATAACTCGTATTAGGCCTGACCTGAGATTCATAATCAGCAAACGCGCTTACGATCATTAGACAAAGGAGGCAGTTAATTTATATGCTTATACAAATTTTGTTAACTAAAATAATGGTGATAAACGAAAACACAGTCCATTTGATATTTTTGATAGAAATATACATCTATCCTCAGAAAATAAGATGGTTCGTTTTCAGTAAAAATTGTCGCCAGTTGTTTATACTCACTATCTTTACAAGCAGCATTAACCTGCTATTTAACGTTGGTATTCAGCTTGTACAAACTCTTGATACTTTTCACAAATTGTTATAAAAACGAAAGTTTTTTTGATATATGGCCAATGTTGCGTTACGAGAAAAAGTTATCTCAATGTAACATTAACTACGTTTCAAACTATCCGCAGCATCCTACCTTACGTAATCGTATTGATTTTGGTTTTGGTGAGCATCGCGAGCTATTCGGCGGTAGCTCGGAACAGTTTGAAATTCAGCGACATCTATCGACTACTATATAGGATTGTCTCCTGTATAAGGAATGATTAAGTGCCCCTGCATTATCAGAAGCAATGATGATATGCGGAATTTTTTCTGTCACCAGAGCGGCACCATGTAGATGAGGTGAAATGTTTTAGAGATTTCATAGCGGGGGAAGTAATTTGTTAGAAAAATATGGAAATTAATGTTTGATGACCAAGTTGAAATTATTTGTTATGTAATCTGCCTAAAAAATAAACACTTTAGTCCCTACTAACATCTGGTGAGCGTAAGCCAACTATTTTGCGGTTATGTTATGTTTCTAGCAAGACCACGCTCTCACAGAATACCCGCGTAAAATAGTAGCTTAATGCTGCTGTATTTTGTATGGTGAGTGTAGAGAACCGGATAACCTTTTTACTGGAAATGAGGCATTCCATCTTAGTCCTCACAGGTGACAACGCATCTGCATTTTGATTCGTAATCGAAGATGTAGGTAAGGTAATGTAGGTAAAGTAAGAAATGTAGGTGTCTATGGGTCACGGCAACCACTTACCTTCAGGTGGACTGTGTGCTCGTTTGTCACCTTATCCTATAAAAAACTAGCGACACCTGGTGAGCGTAAGCCAGCCATTTTGCAGTTATGTTAAGTATGTAGAAAGAATGGGTCAACTCGACCGGGCAAGGACCACGCTCTCACAGAATAAGTAGCTTAATGCTGCTGTGTTTGGTATGGTAGGTGTAGAGAACCGGATACCTCTTTTACTGGAAATGGGGCATTACATCTTAGTCCTCAGGTGTCGATATCTGTGCACAGCATCCACTTAGCATAAGTTGGACTGTGCGCTCATGTGTCACCTTTATTCTTTTAAAAAATGCCTGGATCTAGATTCTGGAGGATGATAAATGCAAAGTTTAGGAACGAAAGATGCGAAATTTTATTTTCTACAATAATGGTCTATTTAATTTTCGCCTTAAAGTGCATAGTTTCCGAGATGTCTGCCGAAAAGCTTTTTTCAAGATGGCGCTTCAAGCGCCAACTGGATCTGTCAGCATTTTATGATTTTATGCTCAGTAAGTGATCCTTAATCTTATACAAAAATAAAATTGGATCGGAAATTTAGTGCAAAGTTAAATTCTATTTTATATATTTTATATTCTACTGTACTATGAATGCAATTAAAAATAATTTTCCGTTTGATAATATTTCAAGATGGCGCTTTAAGCGCCAACTGGATCTGTCAGCATTTTGTGATTTTATGCTCAGTAAGTGATCCTTAATCTTATACAAAAATAAAATTGGATCGGAAATTTAGTGCAAAGTTAAATTCTATTTTTACTGTACTATGAATGCAATTAAAAATAATTTTCCGTTTGATAATATTTTTGTTGAAAGCAGCTAAAACGTACAAAACGTATAAAACGTATCATTTGATGCCACTCAAATGAACATGAAAAACTAATTTACATTCAGTGTCTAGTGATTTATAATAATGAAATACGATCAAAATATCTTTATCTAAAACTCGCGATACCATCAGTTGGCGGTCCACCACTGTGCGATTTACAAGAAGTTTTCTTCCTCGCACAACTTCCTTGTGGAATCGACTATCACCAGCGACCTTGGACGGATACGACTTAAAGACCTTCAAGAAAAGATTCTACTCTTTTTAAAAAGTCCTGCAACGCACCTGCCATTCCCCTGGTGTTGGAGTTATTCATGGGCGGCGGTAGTCACTTATATTTATATAAAAAATATTTAAAAGGAATACAAGTTACTAAAGTTTTGCTTCAAATTTTATAGAGCAAATCTATTTGTGTCAATTGTTGTTTGTAACAACCAAGAATTTGTTTTTATTTACTATCTATTTGAAGAAAAGAAAAGAGAAATGAAAAATCATTAGTTTGAACTTTATAAGAAAATTAACACCTGTAGCACAACGGTTCCATGGTGTAATGGTTAGCACTCTGGACTCTGAATCCAGCGATCCGAGTTCAAATCTCGGTGGGACCTGTTATTTTGTTTTTATCATTAATTATATTAGGATTTAAGAAGTTGTTTTAGAATATATAATAATGTCACTCATTTCATAAAAATGTTTTTTTTTTGGTTTGTAAATATCAATACGTTTATTATTATTACTCCAAACAAATTTAAGCTTAAAGCACAAAATACATTTTAGTACTACGTACTTAGTCTACAAAAGGCTCATCGAATCGCGGCTTAATATAAATTACTACTTAAATACTTTTCAGGATAATTATTTACACTTTATTTGGAAATATTTAGAATTTACGTACTTTGAAATAAACTTATAGCTTAAATAACTATCCGAACGCGTGTATAAATTAAAGTCTAACAAAAATTACCTACGCGACAGGAAACATTTTTTTATAGTATAGGTTTGACAAACGAGCACACACCACTATAGAGGTACCCGAGCAGATGGCCATAGTATATTTTCCCAAATAAGAATCAAAGTGTAGATGCGTTTTCATCACTAAAGACTAAGAGACTAGAATGCGTTGTTTCCAGTAAAATTGGTCTCCATTTCTCTGTACTTACCGTATGATATACAGCAGTATCAAGCTGATATTTTACGCTGGTATTCTGTGAGAGCGTGGTTCTCCCACCCTCCTCCCCCGGTCGAGCCGACCCAGTGCTATAACCAGAAATGTATTTACGTATGGGTTAATTGAGCTATAGGTAATTTTTAATAAAGATTAAGTTATTAGGTAAATGTTAAAGTTAATATATCTATTATTAACATCTTTATTATGTACCTTCAATAACGGTTTTCAATTTTATTATTTAGTTTACACTTGAACATGAATCCAATTTTAAATTAAACTTACGCTTAATTAGTTACTTTTTTATGTTGGCACTTTCTTAAATGCGGTTTTGATAAAAATCACAGTTTTAAAAACCCGCCGGAAATATTGGTAGAGCCATGCAGCAGCCGCTATATTAACAATACAGTTCTAGCACGAATGGTTTGGTAATTCTTATCTTATAAAAAAAATCATAGTCAACTTCAGATCGTTCAATCTGAAGTTGTGTTTGAAACAAAAATAATTTCTTAAGTTTCATAAATGAACAACCTAAATTCTGAATTTAATTATTGCAGATGGTCTGAGATAGCAAATTAACTAACTCATCAAAAGAGTATTGAGAAAATAGTAAGGCTTTGAATAATAAATATAAAATATTTAAAAAAGAAACGAAGACTCAAAAATAAAATGTTAAGCCTACACAAACAAATTATTATGCAACGTGTATTGATACTTTTTGATTATTTAATAATATAAAAGTATCTTTCGATATCCAAGAACAATAGGGGGGGCAATTTAAATAAGCCATTGGCTATAACCATAATATACCTGCATCGTGGATCTACCACGTATTATTAAGTTAAGTACACATACAAAATAATGCTTTGAATACATGTACGGTAGGTCGTACATGCATGAGTCGATTTTCTTGTTATCGCCTATGCCCACATACATGCCGGAGGTGTTTTACATAAATAAATTGTAATGTTACTTCTGATGTTCTGTTACTTCTGACCTATGCCCAGAATTATGAAAATTACGCCAGTACTGGTAGGGTAGCGTATTGCATTTACATCGATTTTACTAGCATACACGTTTGTTTGTGTTTGTTAAATGTTTACAGCCGCATAAATTGCGTAGATAGAAATCCTGTCAGTTGGCTAGGTTTTCCAGCAGATAATCTATCTATAGATTATTTTGGTGCATATAGGAAAATATTATACATATGTTTTGCTAAACAAAACGAAAATATTTATAGAGTGAAAAAAAATTACGGAATAATGAATTGTAGCGGAAGACGTCACTGGAAGTATTAGTGTTGTCTGTAATGATTCGAAGGGGTTTCTGTTGACTCATTGAAGATGAAATATTGAAGAGTCCTAAGCTGTACAAAATTTCTATATAATTACAATATTAAATACGAGCATATAGTTTGCCTCATTGGTTCCTTGGTTCGTTTGTGTGCCCGTCTATTGATTCATTAGTTAGTTTGTATGAATGGCTGAATAACTGAATGTTTTATTCAGAATATTATCTTTATAGGTCTTTGCGACAAAAATCAACATCACATTACATAATAAAAGTACTTATTCGAAGACGAACTAAGTCGCGGGTACAGCTAGTTTATGTATAAATCTAGACAGACACATTGTAAAACCTTTTGTGTAAAAAAAACAAAAACCCTGAGTTCTGTTTGCGTAACAATAGTCTGTTTATAATTTTACAAGGTTTTTTTTTTTTAATAAATACTCTTGTGCACAGTCAACAGCTTAAAATCATAATCCATCGTTCGCACTCTTTCCGGGTAGTTATTATCTTTCAAATGTTTGAGAAGCATTGGTGAACGAGTATTGAAGATTAAAGTGCATGCACAATAAGCAATTAAATATTTTTGCTCATTATACAGAAAAATATTAGAGCGGCGCGTGGACCACGCGTGGCGACGCGTGGCGACACGTGGCGACACGTGGCGACACGTGGAGCTGCACTAGTGTGTGGACTCACGCACACAGCGGTTTTTTCTATACATATTCATACATGATTTATTAACTTAAAAAAGTGCTTTTCTCTTTTGCCGGCTCGGTAAGGCGGAGGCTACGCATGGCTGTGCACTACGGTTCTCGGGCTCGATTCCCGCGCGGGACAATGTTTTATATTATGATCTACAAATAATTATTTCTGATCTGGATGCTTGTCCACTTACAATTTATTTATGTAAAACACCTCTACGACATACAAGAAGATATGATTTGATTTTTTTGTTGATTTTTGTTTAAAATAAAAAACAACGTTTTCTTCATACTAGGATTTTCTCCTGTATCGCGGGAGTTAACATACGTATATTTTACAAGGACAAACATTCAGACCTGGAACAATTATTTGTAGGCCATACAAATACTTGTTCCGTGCTGAATTCGAATCCGCGGCCCCTACTTAACACTGCAACTTATTGCTAGGCCGCTCCGCCACGGAGCTATCAAAGGATCAATATTAAAGAGAAAGATTTTTTATCTAAGCCAATTTTTTATCTTAATGTGGTCCGAGTAGCATGATGTTTTTCGTACTCTGACTGTCACCCTAGAATACAGGCGTGGAACTATGTATATCCATGTAATAACTAGAGAAAATTACTGGGAAATCATGCAATTTCCGATAGATGGCGGTGAAGCCTTTTTACAAAAACATTTTCGTTTGGCAAAGGCAAGGTCAGAATTTTATTAGATATTTAATTCGCTCACACTGTGCACAGAAACAAAGAAACCAGTTATAATAATGATAATAAATCTTTATTTCGGATAATAAATGGGAACCATATAGGACGATGTAGGTAAAATGACGCACAGACAGGTAAGTCAGCCAAACAGGACCTTAACAATTTGTCTTATTATGGACACTCATATTTTTGTGCTATGACCCCCAGAAACCTGTTGGCGCTGTTCCTTGTCCTGCTAAGTAGCAATATAGATATGAAATGTTAAAAAGTTTTACATATTAAGTAATACCTCATTGATATCATTACATCTTACAGGTATAGTAGCTTAAATCCAAGTTCGTCCAAGTCGTGTTAAACAATAAAGTTATAATTTATTGTAAAGCTATTTTGGAACCCGAACAAGCCGGTTTCCGAAAAGGCTTCAGTACCATAGACCACATACATACCCTGCGGCAGATTGTACAGAAGACCGCTTCGGGTGGGGGGGGGTGGGGGGGATGGGTTTTTGGTTTAAAGAAGAGTACTATCTGCCACTTTGCCTGGCGTATGTGGACTATGAGAAAGCCTTTGATTCCGTCGAAATTTGGGCGGTGCTACAGTCCCTTCAGCGGTGTCAAGTTGACTGTCGGTATATCGAAGTGCTGAAGTGTTTGTACAGTAGGGCTACGATGGCTATCCGAGTACAGAACCAGAGTTCGAATCCTATCCAACTGCAGAGAGGTGTAAGACAGGGTGACGTTATATCCCCGAAACTCTTCACCGCTGCGTTGGAAGACGTTTTCAACCTACTGGACTGGAAAGGATACGGTATTAACATCAATGGCGAGTACATCACTCACCTTCGATTTGCCGATGATATAGTCCTTATGGCAGAATCCCTGGAGGACCTTAGCACTATGCTCAATGACCTCAATGGTGTCTCCCAACGGATAGGTCTTAAGATGAACATGGACAAAACAAAAATCGTGTTTAATGTCCATGTCACACCTATTCCGGTAGTTGTTGGGAGCACTATGCTCGAAGTTGTTGACGAGTACGTTTACCTGGGACAAAGAGTCCGACTAGGTAAGTCCAACTTCGATCGAGAGGTCAATCGACGGATTCAACTCGGCTGGGCAGCGTTCGGGAAATTACGACACATCTTCTCGTCAGGTATACCTCAATCTCTGAAAACTAAAGTGTACAACCAGTGCGTGTTGCCAGTGATGACTTACGGATCAGAGACGTGGTCCTTCACTGCTGGCCGTATGAGGACGCTCAAGGTCGCTCAGCGAGCTATGGAGAGGGCTATACTCGGAGTTTCTCTGCGTGATAGACTCAGAAATGAGGATATCCGCAGTAAAACCAGAGTGACCGACATAGCCCAACGGATTAGTAAGCTGAAGTGGCAATGGGCCGGCCATATAGCTCGAAGAACCGATAACCGATGGGGGAAGAAAAGTTCTCGAGTGGCAGCCTCGTACCGGTAGGCGTAGAGTAGGGCGACCCCCCACTAGATGGAGTGACGACCTGGTAAGATATGCAGGAAGTCGATGGATGCAGGTGGCTCAGGACCGTGCTTTGTGGCATTGCTTGGGGGAGGCCTATGTTCAGCAGTGGACTTGTGAAGGGCTGTAATGATGATGATGATGATATTTTGGAACGAACTTACGTCAATGTTGTTTGAATATTTGAACATTTTCAGTCGATAATCGAGGGCAATTTATGTGCACAATGTGTCTTAGATACAGCGACTGGCCTTGCTATTTCCAATAGGCCTACGCGGCGTTGAAAACTTGCAAAGGCACTAAGTTGTACAATCCTCTAGTCCTTGTGTTATATATTCGGAGTTTATAAATAATAAAGAGATACAAACAATGTGAAGAATATAGCGGCACAGCGATGGCAGAATTCTTTTTTTTATAGAATAAAGGTGACAAACGAGCACACAGTCCACCTGATGGTAAGTGGATGCTGCGGCCCATAGACGTCTACATTTATCCTCGATTAAGAATCAAAACGCAGACGCGTTGTCACCCGTGAGGATTAAGATGGAATGCCTCGTTTCCAGTAAATAAGGTCTCCGATTCTCTATACTCACTATACGAAACAGTAGCATTGCGCTGCTATTTTGCGCAAGTATTCTGTGAGAGCGTGGTCCTTCCCCGGTCGAGTCGACCCATTCGTGCTACAACCAAAATATAGCGCAGCATGGCTCTACCACGTAAAATAATATAGTGTAGCGATACTTCGTGTAATTTGTAACGAGAACATACAATATTACAGGTTCTTCTTATTATGCAACCTTATCAATCTCATTACAGTTTAATGCTAATGAATATGCACATTAGGATACTGTTCGATAGTTTTTTTTATAAATTAAACTATACTCATAGATATCAACCGTTTAGCGGCGGTATCCTATGTCCACCATCGCGTATCGTATCGTAAGACGCACTAGGATGAAACAAACGGGAGATGGCGCGCAGTGTCTTTCTGATAACAACAAGAAAATAAAATGCTGCCGTTGTCAACACACCTACCAAGCATGGCAACTGTGGTGAGTCCACCCTACGTGGCAACCTATGAGACTTTTGTTAGGCTGTAATTAACGAAACTACTGATATGATGAAGTGTAGCTTTTATCAAAGTCGTCAAAATAATGCTTTTATGAGCTTAATATTTTGTTCGTTCATGTTACGATCATCTTTACGTAACGTAATTCAAAGCCAACAACTTATTCGAGCCTTTGATTGTACGAGTATTCAAATTGCTATTAAGTACTGGGCCTTAGGGTTCGTAATCCTGTAGCTTGCTGCCTGCGTAAGGGGGTGAACAGTAAGCGTAGTGATTAATTCGCGGGCACGTGGCCGACGCGTGGGTAACGATGAAGCTTTACTTTCCCACGTCGAATATCGCGGGAGGAATGACAGTTTTCTTGCCATATCAATATTTGTCGAGTAAATGCAGGTTTTTTCCATTATGGCTATGACATTAATGATTTTTTTGTTATGCATACACGAGGAAAATAATGCGTGTTCGACATTTTGTTTGTTTTTAATTAATTTATATTCTGTGGCTTAAGAAATTTATTGCCCAAAAGAGTAGGTATAGGTACATTCACTTGCTGAGAAACATAAAAGCAAGAAAGTAACATGTGCAGTGTGTAGGCATAACATATCTGTGAGCTTACCTTAAGTATTAAATATGAATATAAGGTTAAAGATTTTATAATTATACATTTAAATATAACTTACATGTCACCATCATATATATATATATATATATATATATATATATATATATATATATATATATATATATATCTCGTGCAAAGAATGTCACCAAGCACGATCCTGAGCCACCTGCATCCATCGACTTCCTCCATGTCTCATGACAAATTAGTGGCGGAGCGTCCCACACCTCAAACTTGAAAATAAGATTGTACAACCAGTGCGTGTTGCCAGTGATGACGGTATGAGGAAGCTCAAGGTCGCTCGGAGAATTATGGAGAAGTCTATGCTCAAAGTTACTCTGCGTGATAAACTTAGAAATAAGGATATAAGCAATAGAACCAGAGTAACCGAAGCCTAACGAATTAATAAGCTGAAGTGACAATGGTACGAACATATAGCTCGAAAAACCGACAACCGATGACGAAGCGCGGACTATAGAAGGAGGAGGATAGAATCACTTGTTTCCAGTAAAATTGGTCTTCGTTTCTACTACTCGCACTAACCGTACGAAATACAGCAGCATTAAGCTGTAATTTTACGCTGGTATTCTGTGAGAACGTGGTCTTACCCCGGTCGAGCCGACCCAGTGCTATAACCAAAAATGAATTTATGTAAGAGCTAATTTGGCTATAGGTAACTTTTATTAAAAATTAAGTTATTAGGTGAATATTAAAGTTAATGTACCTATTATTAACATCTTTATTATCGACCTTACATAACCGTTTTCAATTTTATTATTTAGTTTACACTTGAACACGCATCCAATTTCTATTAAACTTACACATTCAGAGCATTTATCAGATAGTAAATCTCTTAATTAGTTACTTTTTTATGTTGGTAATTCCTTAAATTCAGTTTTGATGAAAATCCCAGTATTAAAACCCGCCCGAAATATTGGTATGACGTTATTAGGTTTTTCTTAAGCGGTAGAGCCGTACAGAAGCAGCTATTAACAATATAGTTGTAGCACGAATGGTTGGGGAACTCTTATCCAAAAAAAATTATAGTCAACTTCAGATCGTTTAATCTGAAAATGTGTTTGAAACAAAAATAAGTTCTTAAGTCTCATAAATGAATAACCTAAATTCTGAATTTAATTATTGCAGATGGTCTGAGATAATTAGCTAATCCATCAAAAGAGTGTTGAATAAATAGTAAATAATAAATATAAAATATTTAAAAAAGAAATGAAGACTCAAAAATAAAATTTTAAACCTACACAAACAAATTATTATGCAACATTTTAATTATTTGATAAATATAATTTATTTTAAGTATATAAAAGTATAATTCGATATCCAAGACAAAAGGGCGGCGAATTTAAATAGGCCACTGTCTATAACCATAATATATCTGCAGTGTGGATCTACCACGTATAATTAAGTTAAGTACACGTACAAAATAATAATTTAAATACATTTTCGGTGGATCGCACATGAAGGAGTCGATTTTCTTGTTATCGCCTATGTCCACAGAACCCTGTTACTTCTGACCTACGCCCAGAATTATGAAAACAAAGCCAGCGCTGTAGCGTATTACATCGATGTTTCAAGCCTCAACCAACCACAGAATAAATAATATTTAGTACTACGCCTCCACGGTTGTTTGTATTGCACGCCTCATAAGCGAAGCGTCGACGTTGTGCTCTATTCTCACCTAATGGAAATCCAGTAATTTTCTGAGCTAAAAATGTCTTAATTTTTCACTATTGCACTTTTAGAATAACAAAAATACACATATATCGAAAAAATCACTCGTTTTTACGTTTCTATTGTTTTTAAAAGTAATTTTCTGTATTTAGTGTAAAAACAAACTGATTGAAAAAAAATATCGAGGGTGTCCGGATGTCTGTATGTGTGGATGGCGCACGATCGTTAGAATTCATGTATCAAAATAATTCTTTTTTTTATTAGGTTTAGAATTTCAACGCATAGGTTCCTTTTAAGAATCACTGAGTAATATGGTATCGTTTAATTGTAATTTATGGAAATGTAAAAAACAACTGGTACTTTTCTACAAAAAATGTTCTCATGGATCTCTTCTTTCGTCTCAGATATGGAAAATGAGATATTTTTCTTTTTATATAATCAAATGAGGTTATGAGGCGTGCACTTTTAGATTTTCCAAACTTTTTTGTTTACTGTTTGCAGCCACACAAATTGCGTAGATAGGAATCCTGTCGGTAGGTTAGGTTTTATAGCATATAATCTATCTGCAGATTATTTTGGTGCATATAGGAAAATATTATATGTTTTACCAAACACTATTAAAATATTTATGGAGTGTAAAATAATCACGGAATAATGAATTGTAGCGAAAGACGTTAATGGAAGTGTTTTCTGTTATGATTCAAAGAGGTTCCTCTTGATGAAACATTGAAGATGAAAAATTGAAGAGTCCTAAACTTTATGAAATTTCTGTATAATTACAATATTAAACATGAGTGTATAGTTTGCCTAATTCGTTCCTGGGTTCGTTTGTGGGCCCATCTATTGATTCATTAGTAAGTTTGTCTTGTATCTACATAGGTCTTTGCGACAAAAATCAACATCACTTAACATAGTAAAAGTTATTCGCAGACGAACTAAGTCGCGGGTACAGTCGGTTATGTATACATTATAGACAGACACATTGTAAAACCTTTTGTGTAAAAAAAAAGAAAATCTTGAGTTCTGTTTGCGTAACAATAGTTTGTTTATAATTTTAACAACGTGTTTTTTTTTTCATAAATACTCTTATGCACAATCGATAACTAAAAATCAATAGCTCAATCATATAGCTCGAAGAACAGACAATCGATGTGGAAGCAAGGTTCTCGATTGGCAGTTTCGTACCCATAGGCAAAGAGTATGGGCCGGCCCCCACCAGATGGAGTGACGACCTGGTAAAATTTACATGTATATTAATAAATTATTTCATCATTAAATTATACATTTACAATGTAATATGTTATTTTTTGAATAGAAATTTCGTTAATTAAATATAGACTATTATGATGGAGTTTAGCGTCGGTATCCTAAGTTCTAATTGAAAGTTATTAAAAGTTTATCCCAAATGCGTTTCATATTTATAAAGTTTCTCCCCATTTTGAATATTTACCCACCAAAATCAATAAAATGTTACAGACAAGGTCTAGAAAGTAATTTCTGAGTTCTCATAACATTGGAATAGAGTTTCGAAGTTTCAGGGGTTTAACTGTTTTTATTTTCAACCAGCAGTCTGCTCTTGCTTCGCCTGTATAGGATTAGATCCAGATCTAATTTTGCATTAACAACGCGAAAAATCCCGTAAGAAAAAATTATCTGCACTGTCGAGGATTGTCTGTTCAAGATTGTATTATATCTACAAAAGAATGTTTATCCTGTCGTATCATTACCGATGTTAATAGTGGCATACAATGAATACGAATTGACATTTTTGTACGAGTTTCCACTATCTGATAATGTTTGCTCTTTCACAATGTACGCGATTTTTTTTAAATAAAACATAGCCTAGGGATCTGCTTGCTTTGCTTTCTATCTGCTCGTAAAGTTTTAGACAAACATTTTAAGGCGCTACTCCTAGCAAACGATCTTGAGCGTTCGGTCCTATACACTCCATACGCTCTCCCTACAATATATCGCGTAAAACATGCGCCCAAATTTTAAAATATTTGCTCTATAATATCGAATTTTAGTCCTTTAAAAAATTAAATAGATCATAATGTTCATTAATAAATTGCCTATCCATTAGTGTAAATCGCAAATAATAATGCTTACTTTATGAAGAGATGTTATCAATAATTATTTCGCTTTATTGTTTAGTTGTAGGAAGATTCATCTCAAGTATTTACTCTTTAATAAAGAAGTCGATGCTATTATGTGGTTTATACCATTAAAATTAAGTGGTATATATATGTATATATATATATATATATATATATATATATACCTTAATTTAATTATATATATATTGCTGTTGTAATTTTGGACAATTGTAGATGAGTTTTGACGAGAGTATAAACGAGAGTTGCATTTTTAGCCGAGTTCAAAAATTGCAGTGGTGCTCAATTCTAGTGTGTTCTTTTTTAAATAGACACTTTTAATTCAATAAAGATTATAATAATACTTATTGAAAGTCACTCTTATGTTTAATTCATCACTGGTTCCAATACCAATATGGGATAATACCAATGTCCTTGGAATAACCAACAAGAAACCCAGTGGGAAATTTTTTATTTCAAAACAATAGAACAGTATATAATCATTTAATATGTTATACAATAATTAACAACACAAAACGAATTATAAATAGTTTGGTAGCGATCACCTCCTTCCCAGGGGGGTATTATCATCCACATTTGTGTGTATGTTACTCAGTATAGCTTCGTCTATTGTGGGTCAATTTTAACGATTTTTTTATACGTGGTAGAGCCATGCTGCAGTTATATTATCTCAAATATTCGGATAAAATATTGACTTCATCAATCCTGGAATTGCTCTGTATCTGTTCGTGAAGTTTCATTACAATTGGATGAGCCCATTCGAAAGATTAGCGCCGAGTTATTCCGATTTAACAGACAGACATTTCAATTTTGTTTATATGTATAGATAAAGATATTATGTAGCTTTTCGTCATGGTTCATTACAATTATGTAAGAATTTCCAGCAGAATACAATTATAGTGGATGTTATGTTATTTTGAAAAACTATAATGTGATCATAAGTTTTTTTGGAGATATTAAATTTGGTTTTCTTCTTCAGTCTTCATTTTTTTTAAATTAAGTTTTAGAAATATTCATTATACGACATGTAACAAAAACCTTTCTGTTCCTGTTCAGTGCGTTATCAGAATCATTATGATTAAAACTACTTTTACGGATTTTATCGCGTTTATTTTTGCTTTTAATTACTTTTATTTTTAATTCCCGACGTTTCGGGCGCTTTCCAGCACCCATGGTCACGGGGGACTGAGATGACTGACGTCCCGATGTCATTGTTAAACCCGGAGTACCTTCAGCTTTTTTAATTATTGTTTATGGTCCGATCTATGCAAAATGAACTGACTATGTCTTGAGGTCTTGCAGTGGTATGCTTGGGTTTAGTTTTAATTTTATTGATTATAGCATCCCAAGCAGGTGGTAGTACCCAGCCTCCTTCTCTATTGAAATTAGGATGTTTTTTAATTTCAATAGCATCACGTATCATCCTTGGTAGGAATCGGTGTTCTTTTGCGAGGATTTGTGGTTTATCAAATCTGATGTAATGGTTGGGCCCGTCTAGGATATGATCACAAACTGCAGACTTCCCGGAACGTTGATGCTTCACATCAGCTATATGTTCTTTTACGCGGGTTCTAATTGATCTTTTTGTTTGTCCTATATAAGAGAGAACACATTCACAATCAAGCTTGTACACTCCTGCATCTTGTAGAGGAATATGACACTTGACGGGTGGTAGGAACTAACTAATCTTCTTCGGCGGCTTGTAGAATATTCTAATAGAAGCTCGCTTCAAGATATAGCCAATTTTGTCTGTGACACCTCTGACATATGGTAGTACAGCAGGCACACGCTCGACTGTGGCCGGCTTCACTCGGTCACTGTGACGTAGGCGCGGGACCTGAAGCTTGTTGTCGTGCAGAACTTGCTTGACGTGCTGAAGCTCGGCGGCCAGGTGTTTGCTGTCACAGATCCCTCGTGCTCTCTGTAACAAAGATTTGCCCACGGTAGAATCAGTATTTAAAGATATAGAAATAAATTTACTTCAGAAAACTAGACAATAAAAAATTAAATTAAATTCAAATAAATTTTTGGCCGGGGAGTAATTTTGTCGCTTTTGTCAAAGACCCCGCGTTACCGATGCGCGTGTCAATTACGAGTTTAATAAAACCACATACAATTTGTAAATAAACATTTATTTAAATTTAATTTAATTTTTATGGTCCACTTTTCTTAAGTAAAGTTATACGTTTGAATATTGATTCTGAAAACGCATTAACGGGAACCACAGAGTTTTTGTTACGTGTTATTCATGGATTACTATATTATATACTGAGAAATGAAATTTAAATATGCCTTTAAATATAAAGATCTTATTTTCGTATAAATAGTTTAGTTGATAATTGCAAAGCAAGGTACATGAATCTGCAGACTCAGCAGAGTTTAGTCTTAAGTGATTAAACGCGTTTAAATTATTTTGAATACGTTTGTGTTTTGTAGACAAGGTGGGTGTTTAGTTTAGTGTGTTTACCGCGCTCTAACATTTTAGTTATACGTTCTCTCGTTGTTATTATTATTATAATATGATTTTTTATTTCATTCTTTATCGTAAAGGAACGCTATTTGTCTCTGTAAGTCCTCTCTTTTTCTCCTCTTATTTATGGTGATTGATCTACCTAAAGTATGTTGTCATTTTAGTACATTAGTTTGTACTTTTTTTTCTAATTTAGTGCACCCTACCCGTTAATCTTTTTCTTATTTTTATTAATTTCTTCTTCTGGGTTGTCTGGAAGAGATTGCTATGTAGCAATAAGACCGCCATTTGTTTTTCCCTCATTGTTTGTTAATTTTTTTGTTATATTGTTAGGAGCTTAGGGCTCGTGACAATAAAAACTGCCGATTGAATTACCAAAATTGACACTTTAATTACCGACCACCAATTAAAACTTAAAATACACTAATAATTAATCACACTTAACACTTTAGTTCACTTTATTTTACTCCGAAATCTTCGCTTGTGTCGCCAGTTCAATATTGTCCGGTCGCGGTCTTACTGGCTTTGTATAGGCCTTTTCCACTGAAAACATCTAGAATATTCGAGTAGAATGTCGAAAGTTCTAGCAAAGGTATTTCTAGAAAGCTCTCCTAGTTCTGCTACTCATCCGCCATATACCCGGCATCAACTATGGCGCGCAACAATATTTGTGTTTCATTGGTGTACAATAAAGAGTATTGTATTGTATCTTATCTTATAAGTATATTAAAATCAATTGCTGTTCATTAGTCTCGCTAAAACTTGAAAAGGACTCGAACGAATTTGATGAATTTTTTGTGTGTATTTGAGTGGGTCCCAGGATGATTTAAAACCTCAATTGGAACTGGTAGGTGGCGCTGTCGTCCAGATCCAGAAATCGCCCGTGCGAAGTCGGGGCGGATCGCTGGTGTGGATTAAATAAATGAATTTTTTAACATTAACCGTATAGTGGAAGAGTAAGAATATCCACTATAACATATGATCCTGTGGGTATCGTAACTAGAACATGAACATAATAACAAACAGTGGTTGCCAAACCAACAGCAAAGCTTGGCAAATATGGCAAATAACCCGCTTATTTATAATTCTATGCGGAGGCCTATGTTCAGAAGTCAGATTTAATAAGTGAATTAATGTATTTTTTAACTATTCATATTCCGTAATGTACATATTTTTTACAGGGCAAAAAAGCATGAACACTCATGAACAGCCGCAACACCAGGGGAATTGCTGATGCGTTGCCGGCCTTTTACAAAGGAGTAGGCTCTTTTGTTGAAGGTCTCTAAGTTGTTTCGATATATTTTACCGCTCACTAGTTTATCTGTCTTCTTACCAATTCCATTTAAATACTCCTAACACGTAACCGCTCATTCTTGATATCTACTTAAAGCATTGAAAATCAGAAAAGGTTGAAGGAAGAGAATGAAAGAAAAATGATAACGGTAACTTATGTCGTAGCGGCTTCGCCTACATCCTATAATGTAATTTTTTTTGGGATAAAATATAGCAATCATCCCTCCTAGCATTGCTGCATCTGTTTGTGGAGTTTCATCACAATCGGGTTACCCATTGCGATGATTAACATAGACAGACAGACAAAATTAAAAAAATTATTATTTTTGTCTAATTAGCATTTAAGTAACCCTCTGAAATTAATAGAAGCCAGTAATTTAAATGTTACGGGTAAACAATTAAAATTTTTATTTTTTATTTTTAATAGAATCAAGGTAATAAACGTGCACACAGTCCACCTGGTGATAAGTGGATGCTGTGACCCATGGACATCTACATTTAACCTCGATTAAGAATCAAAATGCAGATGCGTTGTCAACCCTGTGGACTAAGACGGAATGCCTCGATTCCAGTAAAACGGGTCTCCGGTTCTCTACACTCACCATACGAAACACAACAGCATCAAGCTGCAATTTTACGCTCGTATTCTGTGAGAGCGTGGTCCTTCCCCATTCAAGCCGACCCATTCGTGCTACAACCATAACACAGTTGTAGTGTGGCTCTACCACGTATGAAATTTATATGTATAGATATGATAAGGCCTCCACCGTCCTCGTTCGTATGTACTCGTATGTTCGCGCTAATAAACTACGCTAGGGATTTTCATTCGGGTTTCATCAATTGATAGACTGGTTCACAAGGAAGGTTTAGATAAGTATATGATTTATGAATATTTAATACACAATATTTAATACAATACTAAAATACGTTGCCTTTGAACAAACCACCTTTTTAAAACAAAAACAACAACAAATAAAAGTTTATATAATATAATACCTTATTTCCACAATGATGACATAATTGTTTAATTATTATAAATGTATAAATAAATCTTCATTCAGATGATACGGTGCCGTAGCAAGACGAGGGCGGGCGGGGAGCCAGGGTCAAAGCTCGGGGCAGCAGATTTTAGGGGGCAGTAATGAAGGTTAATCTACTCGTTTTACCTTCGTTATTAATACCACTAAAATGTAAAAAATCTGAAATCTTAAGTGTTATTGATTACTTTTGATTAAAATATTAAGAACCGCGTGTATAATTAAAAATGAGATATCTCACACATCTGTAAGTATATAAAGAGAGAGCCGTGGTCCTTTCTGCTGCGCCCTCCTTTCTGCCAAGGAGGGTCGCGTTCGTATACGGCTTAGAGATCTCTCGTCAGATCGGTAAGCCAATCCATAAAGGCGGTGTTTAGCAGCCGGCTGCGTGGTATGCTATGAGCATTCACCGCCTCCTTCCCCCGCTTTCCGGAGGGTTGCCCATATTTGCTTCGGGCGCAAACAAAAAAGTAGCTTAGATAGTTGGCGCTCACTGTAAATTACACAGTACGAGAGCAAATCGGGTTCGATCCCCGCCGGTACCAATGTAATTGTTAATTGTGATTGTAAGTGCTGATTTACCACGTTCTCGGCGGTGAAGAAAACATATCTGAGAAATAAAAGTAAATTTTTTTTGAAGAAATGAAGAAGTTCGCCAACACGCATTAGGGCAGCGCAGCTGACACTTCCTTGTTCTAAGCCCTGTCAGAAGTAAGTTGAGGCCAGTGCCCAGCAGTGGGACGTATATAGGCTGCAACTTTACAACGTTTAACTTTATCTAAGTATAAAAAATAATTACATCCTTTTGGCTCTAGCGACCACGGGCGGCATTATCCCATGCTACGCCAACGAGGAGATAAACCAGTTTTCAGTTTTATTTTATGAGTTAACCTCTAATCCCCAGTCAATAAATCTATCAAATATGGACTTAAAAATATTGTTCCTTTCTAAAATATTTGTAAAATTACTTATCGTGGTAGGAAATTTAATTTGTTTTTATTATTTCATTATAACACTTACTCATTATACTGTGTGACTATTTTTACCGTCAGGAAAATAAACGAACGAAATTTTTTTAAACATTGTGGTTTGTTATTAATACCGTTTATGCTTTCATGTGCATTTGGTTGACACCTGTTTATTTGACATTGCAAACAGACATTTCAATATTATTTATTTGTATAGATATTTATACAATTCTTAATCGAGGATAGATGTGTCTTTGAAACAGCATCCATTTACAATCAGGTGGACTGTGTACTCGATTATCACAATTAGTCTATAAAAAATGTTCGCCTTAATAATATGTATAATTATGAGGTACCTATACAGTTTTAATTATAATGAACGCCAATCCCTTTAATTAGTAATTATCTATTTCATGTGTAATTGCATCGTAATTAGTGAATTATTTGCAATGGAGTAATTAACGCGACCAGTTTAAAAGTTTTGTGAAAACTTATGATACGTACAAAGGTGACCTTTTCTAAAGAACCCTTAATCCAGTCGCATCGTCTGACAAGTTTCAAAATGTTTGTTTATTAAGTTTGTTTATTTGCGTCAGTTTTTGTGATGAGCAACCTTTGCGAGTGCCAATGAATATAGTTTTAAGTTTTAAGCTAATTAAAATATTCAGACCGGCGACGGGCGGTATCGTCAAACTCAAAGCAAATATTTTAAAGTGGTAGAGTCAAGCTGTAGCTATATTATAGTTGTAGCACACGAATGGGTCAGCTCGACAGGAGAAGGACCACACTGCGTGAAATAGCAGATTAATTATGCTGTGTTTCGTATGGTGAGTGTAAAGAACCGGAGACATACCATCTTAGTCCTCAGAGGTGGCAACGCACGAAAGATGTAGATATTTATGAATCACAGCATCGACTTACCATCAGGAGGACTGTGTGTGCTCGTTTGTCACCCTTATTCTATAAAAAAAGTCAAATGCTACGCCATTGCTTCAACAAGTCCCTACTGCGGGAAGAGCTTATGACTAGGAGCGGCAAATAATTTACAAGTAGATTATAAAACATGGAGGCTTGTAATATATAGTATCTTATGATAGATGTATATCTACCAAAAATGAGCCGCTAGTTTAATGGAGTCTGTGGTATGGAACAGCAAATTTAGGTTTATTTTATATTAAAATAGTTCCTTACATAAATACTATTGTCCAAAATGAATTGAGATATATATTCTTTGAGTAAGTACCTTGGTATAATATTGTTGTACAGCTCTTTTCTGTAGTAAGGTACGTGAGCGCAATATGGTCACCTTATGCTTTTGCCGCTCTATAAATATACTATTGTCCAAAATGAATTGAGATGAAACAGTTAAGATGTTTACTTCTTTATAATATTCTTTGAGTAAGTACGTAACTTGGTATAATATTGTTGTACAGCTCTTTTCTGTAGTAAGGTACGTGAGCGCAATATGGTCCCCTTATGCTTTTGCCGCTCTATAAATATACTATTGTCCAAAATGAATTGAGATGAAACAGTTAAGATGTTTACTTCTTTATAATATTCTTTGAGTAAGTACCTTGGTATAATATTGCTGTACAGCTCTTTTCTGTAGTAAGGTACGTGAGCGCAATATGGTCCCCTTATGCTTTTGCCGCTCTATAAATATACTATTGTCCAAAATGAATTGAGATGAAACAGTTAAGATGTTTACTTCTTTATAATATTCTTTGAGTAAGTAAGTCCTTGGTATAATATTGTTGTACAGCTCTTTTCTGTAGTAAAGTACGTGAGCGCAATATGGTCACCTTATGCTTTTGCCGCTCTATACATATGCTATTGTCCAAAATGAATTGAGATGAAACAGTTAAGATCTTTACTTCTTTATAATATTCTTTGAGTAAGTACCTTGGTATAATATTGTTGTACAGCTCTTTTCTGTAGTAAGGTACGTGAGCGCAATATGGTCACCTTATGCTTTTGCCGCTCTATAAATATACTATTGTCCAAAATGAATTGAGATGAAACAGTTAAGATGTTTACTTCTTTATAATATTCTTTGAGTAAGTAATACCTTGGTATAATATTGTTGTACAGCTCTTTTCTGTAGTAAGGTACGTGAGCGCAATATGGTCCCCTTATGCTTTTGCCGCTCTATACATATACTATTGTCCAAAATGAATTGAGATGAAACAGTTAAGATGTTTACTTCTTTATAATATTCTTTGAGTAAGTAAGTACCTTGGTATAATATTGTTGTACAGCTCTTTTCTGTAGTAAGGTACGTGAGCGCAATATGGTCCCCTTATGCTTTTGCCGCTCTATAAATATACTATTGTCCAAAATGAATTGAGATGAAACAGTTAAGATGTTTACTTCTTTATAATATTCTTTGAGTAAGTAAGTACCTTGGTATAATATTGTTGTACAGCTCTTTTCTGTAGTAAGGTACGTGAGCGCAATATGGTCCCCTTATGCTTTTGCCGCTCTATAAATATACTATTGTCCAAAATGAATTGAGATGAAACAGTTAAGATCTTTACTTCTTTATAATATTCTTTGAGTAAGTAAATACCTTGGTATAATATTGTTGTACAGCTCTTTTCTGTAGTAAGGTACGTGAGCGCAATATGGTCCCCTTATGCTTTTGCCGCTCTATACATATGCTATTGTCCAAAATGAATTGAGATGAAACAGTTAAGATGTTTACTTCTTTATAATATTCTTTGAGTAAGTAAGTACCTTGGTATAATATTGTTGTACAGCTCTTTTCTGTAGTAAGGTACGTGAGCGCAATATGGTCCCCTTATGCTTTTGCCGCTCTATACATATGCTATTGTCCAAAATGAATTGAGATGAAACAGTTAAGATGTTTACTTCTTTATAATATTCTTTGAGTAAGTAAGTACCTTGGTATAATATTGTTGTACAGCTCTTTTCTGTAGTAAGGTACGTGAGCGCAATATGGTCCCCTTATGCTTTTGCCGCTCTATACATATGCTATTGTCCAAAATGAATTGAGATGAAACAGTTAAGATGTTTACTTCTTTATAATATTCTTTGAGTAAGTAAATACCTTGGTATAATATTGTTGTACAGCTCTTTTCTGTAGTAAGGTACGTGAGCGCAATATGGTCCCCTTATGCTTTTGCCGCTCTATACATATGCTATTGTCCAAAATGAATTGAGATGAAACAGTTAAGATGTTTACTTCTTTATAATATTCTTTGAGTAAGTAAGTACCTTGGTATAATATTGTTGTACAGCTCTTTTCTGTAGTAAGGTACGTGAGCGCAATATGGTCCCCTTATGCTTTTGCCGCTCTATAAATATACTATTGTCCAAAATGAATTGAGATGAAACAGTTAAGATGTTTACTTCTTTATAATATTCTTTGAGTAAGTAAATACCTTGGTATAATATTGTTGTACAGCTCTTTTCTGTAGTAAGGTACGTGAGCGCAATATGGTCCCCTTATGCTTTTGCCGCTCTATACATATGCTATTGTCCAAAATGAATTGAGATGAAACAGTTAAGATGTTTACTTCTTTATAATATTCTTTGAGTAAGTAAGTACCTTGGTATAATATTGTTGTACAGCTCTTTTCTGTAGTAAGGTACGTGAGCGCAATATGGTCCCCTTATGCTTTTGCCGCTCTATAAATATACTATTGTCCAAAATGAATTGAGATGAAACAGTTAAGATGTTTACTTCTTTATAATATTCTTTGAGTAAGTAAATACCTTGGTATAATATTGTTGTACAGCTCTTTTCTGTAGTAAGGTACGTGAGCGCAATATGGTCCCCTTATGCTTTTGCCGCTCTATAAATATACTATTGTCCAAAATGAATTGAGATGAAACAGTTAAGATGTTTACTTCTTTATAATATTCTTTGAGTAAGTAAGTACCTTGGTATAATATTGTTGTACAGCTCTTTTCTGTAGTAAGGTACGTGAGCGCAATATGGTCCCCTTATGCTTTTGCCGCTCTATACATATACTATTGTCCAAAATGAATTGAGATGAAACAGTTAAGATGTTTACTTCTTTATAATATTCTTTGAGTAAGTAAATACCTTGGTATAATATTGTTGTACAGCTCTTTTCTGTAGTAAGGTACGTGAGCGCAATATGGTCCCCTTATGCTTTTGCCGCTCTATAAATATACTATTGTCCAAAATGAATTGAGATGAAACAGTTAAGATGTTTACTTCTTTATAATATTCTTTGAGTAAGTAAGTACCTTGGTATAATATTGCTGTACAGCTCTTTTCTGTAGTAAGGTACGTGAGCGCAATATGGTCACCTTATGCTTTTGCCGCTCTATAAAACCAAAACTAGAAGTAGGACAGAGACAAAATACAAAATCGTATACTATAACTGATATTTTAAGAAAAAAAATAGCAAACAAGTTTTGGTAATAATTAAGAACACTAAAACTAACTACACTGCACCATACTAAAATCGACCAAAATATTTACTATAATCTCAACTCTCAAAATGGCGTCAATAAAGCATCGCCCTTCGCTATCGTATCACAAAGTGATCTATGCAAACAAGACTGTAGTTTTTGAGTTATAAGAAAGTGACCATATTAATCGGGTGACCATATTACCCTCACGTACTATATAAATATCTTTTCAATATCAGTTGCTGATCTTCTCAATAATAGTTCATAGCTCATAACACTGGGGAAATAACTCAATTGAACCAATCTTTCTGTGTTAATAGCTTTTAAAAAAGATAGCTCTTTTTTTACTTTTTGAAACAAAGATCAAAATTCAAATTTAAATTTTGTTTTTTTGTGTCATCAATTCATCATATAAAGAAATCACATTTATTAAAATCCCATAACAACACTCAACAATAGAAGGAAAACACTGGATCTTATTTTCTTGCATAATTGATTACGTAACCATACCGACTGCCCACAACCCGCAATCCGCAACTTTTAACTAAAATTAATATATCTGTGCCAAATAAGTTACCGCGCTTTAAAGTTTACAAGCTGTTCAAAAACGTCTGTATGTAAGTAATTTGGGTCGCAACTCCCCATTTACCAGTTATGTCATTATGCAACCATATGCCAAAATTCGTAGAAAATGGACATAATGCATAATCCGTTGGCTAGTTTTAAGTATTTATACGTGGTAGAGCCACGCTGCAGCTTTATATTATGGTTGTAGCACGAATGGGTTGACTCGACTGGGGAAGGACCCCGCTCTCATAACCATCGTAAAATAGAAGCTTAATACTGCTGCGTCTCGTATTTCGAGATCCGGAGATCCTTTTCTACTGGAAACAAGGTATTCCATCTAAGTCCTCAGGGGTGACAACGCATCTGCGTTTTGATTCTTAATCGAGGATAATTGTAATAATGTAGATCTCTATGGGCCATTGCGTCCACTTACCATCAGCTGGACTGTGTGCTGTCATAAAAGTAGTAGATTTATATATTATAGACTTTATCCAAGCATTAAAACCACTAACTATAGCTGTGGCGAATCTGGTTTTCATGTAACTCTATATTTTTAGCATATTATCATCGGTTTAATTTTTTTATAATTCATTTCACGAAATATAAATATCTACATAGGTTGTGGTTACCTATAAGAGGGTGAACACGTAGCACGTAGCCCTCGCACTGTTAAGCAATATTTTTGTTTCTGTGTTATGCGTCATCCGGTGGTTCAAATAAAGAGAAAAAAGAAAACAAAAGTTCTCTTGAGAAGGTTTCAGTATGAGGCCTCCGTGAAATCGAGAGTAACTCAAATATTATAACGTTTAGCTTATTATGAGTAGTAGCCCGCTTTACATTTGGCAAAGTAAATTTAATGCATTTCATTTTATTGGCGTTCAAATGCACGTTGTTAGTTATAAAGCAGTGTAATATTCGAGATACAGCATTATTTAAATCGTCAAATGAGTTTTAACTCTATCAATTTTAAATACTAGATAAGTGTCACCAGCAAACAATTCTACTTCATATAAGTTTTTAGCGTAGGAAAGAAGATCATTTATATATTATTCAAAGACTCAAAAGGCGTGAAACGTCTGGTACTACGATCGCCAAACTGTCTTTTAAGTGTGGCGATTAAGACAGTTTCTCCTTAGAGAAAAAGATAGCCATGTATAGCAGTGGAATTCACCAGAATTTGTGATTAAGGCATTTAAATTACTGTCTAGTTACAGATATATTGTGAATATATGAAATACTTTCTATATAATAATGTCCTCCAGACCGAATTTCTGTCTCGGCGGCCAGTCTCAACGGAGATTAGCCATCGGCGCAGGACAGGGTTATAGTGCCCAAGCATATACGCAACCACGGGTGCACTCGCTATTGGCCCACTCTCATAGTCCGATGGGACTGTAGTCGGATTCGACAGGAAATAAATCCAGCGCAGAACCAACGGCTTTATTTATTTATTTATTTAACTTTATATACAAATTAGATGTATATTGTCGGACTTAATGCCTGAGGCATTATCTACCGGTCTACCTTGCGTGCTTTCCAAAGCAAGGTGCTTGAATCTGGGCTGCTACTGAGAAGTATACTGAGAAAGATCCAAAAATTAATTTTGACTCGACACGGAATTCGAACTTGGGACCTCATGATCAGCAACCACAACGACTTCTAGACCAAGGAGGCAGCAACTTCCTATATATCTAGATAATTTTTGTTATAGTATATATACAATGTGAATGGAATCAGATATAAAACACTTTATCATGTTACGTAAATCATAAGATAAGATTCTAAAAATATTTCAATCTAATATTTAATAACGTGAGATGTGACGTCCTGTCGTAGGCGATACGCTGAGATCCACGTGGAGTGCTACGTGGACGTAGACAAGTGCTACGAACGACAAGTAAAGCCTCTACTATAATACTGGTATATCATATTCATTGAAAATATAATGATATTGTTATTTTTTATTATTTATTTAGTTATGCTGTCTGGAAATGGCCTTAATACCTGTTGATCCAATTTTTTTCTAAATATTAAATAATAAAACATTTTTTTGATATTAGATTAGTCGTAAACACGATAATTGCAGGTAGCCATAATTTTACAATAACACGTTGACCACGAATTGTACCGATTAAGCTTTTGATTTTGGATTACTGAAAACAAATTATGAAGTGTAACGTTACAGAAGATGCTGACTCCACTGTATACGAGTAATTGTTATTGCTGGTCAAACCAAAGTGTCATACTTTCAGTCAACAGACTTGTTTTGACCATCCTATAAAAGCTCTCGCATTTAGAATAAGATTCATTATAGAACTCATAGTAGTTATGTAATCGAAGAGTTAAGGTAAGCTAAAATTTTCAAATAAAATTAAAAGAAACAAAAAAAAACGTTATTTAATACATTCGAAATAAAAATTGTATGCAAGCCGTGTAGTGACAGTGTAATAAAATCCCCTATCCCATATCGTCTCGTGAGTGTCGTAAAAGATCGTTTTACGTGAGCTTTGAGCGTTTAAAGCTACGCTGTAGCTATATTATGGCTGCAGCGCTAATGGGTTGGCTGTATCAGGAAGGAACATGCTCTCAGAGAACACCAGCGTAAAATAATAACTTAATGCCGTGTTTCGTGTGGTGAGTGTAGATAACCGTTTTTACTGGACACGAGGCATTACATTGCGGCGGCACTGTCGTCGCGCTATAAGCAATAATCGTACCGAAGCCTAAATCGCGCTATCAAAGTTCCGAAGTTATCGCGCTATATATAGAAGAGCGTTTGCCGCTCCACGGGATGAACACCTTTACCAGTGGGTGATCTCCTCTTTTCCTTTCACAGACAAAATATCTTAGTTCTCAGGAATAATAAGTCAATATCTGCATTTGGATTATTAACCGAGGTTTGATGTAGATTAGATGTCTATGTAATTTTTGTCACCCTTATTCTATAAAAAAACGACTGAGGGAAATCAAAACCGCAGCAACATGCTGCTGCTTGTCTCCTGATAACAACCCAATAATAATAAAAATGTGATTGCCGGCCCTCCCGCCAAGCGTGGCAACAATGGAAAATATTCCTGCTGTAAGGCAATCTAAGGTGGAGGCCTATGTTCAACAATGGACTTCTGATGGGCTGTATACTGAATGAATGTGTGCTGTATGGTAGTGATGTAGAAAATCTATCACCCTATTTTGTCCTGAGGATGTCGAAAAAGGCGACAATGGGAAAGGTCAAAAAGACATTAGGTCTTTAATTGATAGAGCTATACAATCCCTTTTATGACAGTGTGAAATACCCAGACCACCGTTAATGATAAGCGCCTTCCGCCTACCACCCTCTATTTTCCAACATTATTTTGTAAAAAACAATACTTACGTAAATTATGGAACAAGTCAGCAACTATTGTTTATAATTGTGGTAGAGCCACATCATCATCATCATCATTATTACAGCCCTTCACAAGTCCACTGCTGAACATAGGCCTCCCCCAAGCAATGCCACAAAGCACGGTCCTGAGCCACCTGCATCCATCGACTTCCTGCATGTCTTACCAGGTCGTCACTCCATTTAGAGTTGATAGAGCCACGCTGCAGCTATATTATGGTTGTAGCACAAATGGGTCAGTTCAACCGGGGAAGGACCACGCTCTCAAAGAATACCAGCGTAAAATAGCGGATTAATACTGGTGTGTTGCGTATGGTGAGTGTAGATATCCGGAGACCCTTTTTTTACTAGAAACGAGGCATTCCATCTAAGTTCTCGCCAGTGAGAACTCATCTGCGTTTTGATTCTTAATCGAGGATAAATTTATATGTCTATGGGTCACAGCATTCACTTACAATCAGGTAGACTGTGTGCTCGTTTGTCACCCTTATTCTATATAAAAAATCATTATGATATTCTTAAAATATAATTATCATGCATTGATATTTTTGTATTTATATATAATTAAATACATAAATTTAAGATTAGCCGGCTAAACTTAGGATTAGTTTTGAGCATAGGTTAATACTATCATTTTATTGCCAATAAGTTTTAAGTTTATATTATATCCAAAATGTCGTCCAAATAGTTACTTACATTAAAAACTCCATCTCCTATTTTTCCAACCACAGGGTTGAATTTTTTTCCAAACTGATATGGTACCAAATCTGAACTATAAACTAAAAAAACGGAGAGATATACCTATTTAATATTTTATTGTAACGGTCACAATTGAGGAAGTTGACGAGTAATATATATAAAAAAGAACATGCACTCGAATTAAGACTGTCCTCTTCTTTTTAAGTCGGCTTAGAATACTTACAAACGCGTCCATTGGTTACGTTCGGTTTCCAGTAAACTTGTTGACTCATTCAGCCCTCCGAATCCGCTGAGTCTGTAGATGGGTCAAGAAGGGTGCGGGTCGTTCACTTGAATGATAATTCACCGCATTGTGATTGAATGACTTTGGATTTTGGGTTAAAGCTGATAAGCGTTCAGGGATGCTAGAACTGCTTTTATTAGATAGGTCTTTAAAAATAATAATTTATGAAGGGTATGATTGTGCCCCCACACTTTCTTAGGCAGAGTACCTTACCAAATAATTCGGCGTGATGTCCTATGCTGTGCATGAGCAACGAACTCAGAGTTGCATATAAACCCAAAAGAGGTTATGTAACTTTCTTTTTGTAAAAAATATATTTAAAATAAGAAATAATAAAAAAGATATTGGTGAACTTTATATCACGCAGTAAAACAGAAACACGTTTATGAATTATGACTATATAACGCAGTGATTGTATATTGTTAAGCTAACATCAACTAAGGTACATGAGGGTAATATACCTTAAGCTTTGCCGACCTATAAAACCAAAACTAGGAAGAGGATAGATACAAAAACACAATGTTGTATACTATAACTAATATATTAATAAAAAATAGCAAACAAGCTTTGGCAATGGAATACTTCGAAAATCAACTTAATATAAACTAATTACATTACACGATACTAAAATCGACTAAAATATTTATTATAATATCAACTGTTCAAATGGCGTCGATAAAGGGGCGTCCTTTTGACCCTTTATTATTTGATTGACTAACGAAGAGCTATCATATCATATAGCCTTATGCAAATAAGGCTGTAGTTTTTGAGTTATAAGAAAGTGACCATATTAACTACATGACCATAATTATTACCCTTATATACTATAGTTTACTACACTACCTCGTATCCTTCCGTGGGTGTAGTACAATGCGACAAAGGGAAACTGAATCAGGAAAATGGACAGAAGAATCATCTTCATAACAATTTGATAATAATTCTCTCTATAAGAAAATCTATGGTGGAAGCCGATTTCCAGCAGAGGAGTAATCGATAAATAGTTGAATTCGGCATGGTCAAAGTCGTCAAAATGAAAATAACACGGATTATAAGTAAAAAATAAAGAAACAGCATACGTCCCACGGCTAGGCATAGTATTCTATTCAGTTCTGAAAGGGTTTTAAGGCCGGAAGAATCCGTCGATCGTCAGATGCTTATTTCTTGTTGGATGAATGATGATGTTATATTTATACTTGTCGCGCAATTGTGTATTTTGTAACTTTAAATAAAGATATTCCTTTCATTTTTTTCTTTCTTACTTCCTTTTAATGCTCAATGTTTTATTTTTATTTTTAAGACATGCTGTTTCCTCATAAAGTTTTCTTTCACCGCCACGTTCATGCTAAATCAGCATAAAAAAAATTAAATTGCTATCCTCTTTGTTGTAACACCACTGGATGGCGCTGCAGCGCTTCATCTTCTAAACCGTTCACTGATCGCAGGCAGTAAAACGTCCGATGGGTTTTGCTAGTACATATATTATAAATGAGCATTTAAGACTGCATTATATAAAATCTTAATATATATAAATTACGTGTCACGTTGTTTGTCCGCGATGGACTCCTAAACTACTTAACCGGTTTTAATCAAATTTGCACACCGTGTGCAATTTGGTCCAACTTGAGAGATAGGGTAGTTTTTTGCCCATGAGTAACCCACATTTTTTATTGCGAATTTAAGGATTTTTAGTCGTCGAAAAGGGCAGAACAACGTCTGCCTGGCAAGCTAGTAGTATATATAAATGCATTATATAAAATAGTAGAAATAGTAGCTTAATGCTGCTGTGTTTGGTATGTTGAGTGTAGAGAACCGGAGACCCTTTTTACTGGAAAAGAGGCATTCCATCTTAGTCCTCACGGGTGACAACGCATCTGCATTTTGATTTGTAGTCGAGGATAGATGTGGATGTCTATGAGCTGCAGTAACCACTTACCATCAGGTGGACTGTGTGCTCGTTTGTCACCCTATCCTATAGAAAAAAAAAAATCAGCAGTATCGATACCGCGTCGTATAAAATTTAAGGCTACTTATTCTAATCTAACTACTTTTTCCTGGAACTTTTTTATATAAACTAAGGAAGACAAGCGAGCACACAGTCCATCTGATAGTAAGTGGATGCTGTGGCCCATAAACACTCACATCAATCCTTGATTAAGAATGAAAATGCAGATTCGTTGTCACCCCTGAGGACTAAGAATAAATGCCTCGTAACCAGTATAAAGGGTCTCCGATTTTCATCACTTACCATACGGAACACAACATTACTCTGCAGTTTCACGCTGGTATTCTGTGAGAGCGGGGTCTTGCCCCGGTCGAGCTGATCCATTCGTGCTGCAGTCATAACGTAGCTGCAGTGTGGCTTCACCGTGCAGAAGCTATGGATGTGTAGTTAGTTATGGACAGTACAGGATTTTCTGCAATTTCTTTTATAATCTTATAATTTAAAACCTTTTGTACCTAACCTTATATTTTGGATCATCGAATTCCTTAGTATATAGGACACAGCATTAAATCCCTCGCGTAAAAATAAATCGTAAACATGAACTTTAAGATCGCAATCTTCTTATAATATTATTTTATGGTAGTGATTACGAACTAATTTATGAAAAAGCTGGAGCTATTTTTTAATTTTGATAACAATTTAAAAAGAAAGTAGAAACTGAAGTTCTAGTCATCTAGTGGGGAATGGAATGACTACTTGACGAGGAATGCAGCACTAGTACTGTAACGATGTCGATGATGATATTTATATATAATTCCTCTGTCCGTGTGTATGTGACTGAACTCCTCCTAAAGGACTGGAGTTATAGAAATTTTGTGTGTAATTGAGTTAATTTGAGAATGGCTTAGAAATACAATTAGACTTGGTAGGTTTTTTTAGGACAGGGGGCAAACGAGCATGCGGCTCACCTGATGGTAAGTGATTACCGCCGCCCATGAACAGCTGCAACACAAGGGGAATTGCAGATGCGTTGCCGGTCGTTTAAAAAGGAGTAATCTCTTTTCTTGAAGGTCCCTAAGTCGTATCGGTTCGGAAAAATCTCTGGTGGTAGTTGATTCCACAAGGAAGTTGTGCGAGGTAGAAAACTTCTTTTAAATCGCACGGTGGTGGAACGTCAGTCATACAGATGGTATGGATGGTTTCGCGAGTTTTGTCGCGATGAGCCGTGGTGAAATTGTGCAGTTGGAATTAGTCCGAATAATTCCTCAGAACACTCACCATGGAAGATGTGATATGGAAAGAGATATACTCGTACACCTCTTTGCAGTGCCAGTGAGTTAAGTCGATTGGAAAAAGCTCGGTCACTGACGATTCGAACAGTTCTGCGCTGGATGCAATCAAATGGAAGGAGCTGGCACTGGGGAGCCCCGACCCAGAGATGGGAACAGTATTCCATGTGTGGCCGAACCTACGCCTTGTAAAGTTGCAGGCAGTGTGCCGGCACGTAATACTGTCCCGCTTCGCTGAGCAAGCCAGGCTTTTTAGAGGCCAATTTGGCCTTCTTTTCCAAGTGACCACGAAACTGCACGTCACTCGATATGTCAACGCCGAGGACTCTGTTACTGGCTGAGGCAACAAGGGGAGTGCCTTGAAACTGAGGAGATACGACGAAGGGTTTTTTTTCGCGGTTAACGCGCAAACTTGTGTCTTCTGAGGGTTAAACTGGACTAGATTTAGTCGCCCCCAATCTGAGACTTTGTTCAGCAAAGACTCGACTTCAGACACAAGTTTGTCCAGGTACTTGGAGACCTTTTTCCGAGAAATATTGGCACGGCCGATTTACAGAGCATCACCGGTGCTGTCATCTGCATAGCAATGAATGTTGCAGGTTTGCAACATATCATTGATATGCAGAAGAAACAGCGTTGGTGATAGCACGCAGCCTTGAGGAACTTCAGCATTAATAGTCTTGTAATCGGAGCTTGCACCGTCTACAACGACCTAGATGCTCCAATCTAAAAGAAAGCTCGTGATGCAATTGCACAATTTCTCGAAAAGCCCATAGGAAGGGAGCTTCGAAAGAAGCGCTTTGTGCCAAACCTGATCGAAGGCCTTCGCAATGTTCCAACTAACGGCCAACGCCTCCCCCTTGGACTCTAGTCATCATCATCATCATCATTACAGCCCTTCACAAGTCCACTGCTGAACATAGGCCTCCCCCAAGCAAAGCAATGCCACAAAGCACGGTCCTGAGCCACCTGCATCCATCGACTTCCTGCAAGTCTTACCAGGTCGTCACTCCATCTAGTGGGGGGTCGCCCTACACTACGCCTACCGGTACGAGGCTGCCACTCGAGAACCTTTCTTCCCCATCGGTTATCGGTTCTTCGAGCTATATGGCCGGCCCATTGCCACTTCAGCTTACTAATCCGTTGAGCTATGTCGGTCACTCTGGTTTTACTGCGGATATCCTCATTTCTGAGTCCATCACGCAGTGAAACTCCGAGCATAGCCCTCTCCATAGCTCGCTGAGCGACCTTGAGCGTCCTCATACGGCCAGCGGTGAAGGACCACGTCTCAGATCCGTAAGTCATCACCGGCAACACGCACTGGTTGTACACTTTAGTTTTCAGAGATTGAGGTATACCTGATGAGAAGATGTGTCGTAATTTCCCGAACGCTGCCCAGCCGAGTTGAATCCGTCGATTGACCTCTCGGTCGAAGTTGGACTTACCAAGTCGGACTATTTGTCCCAGGTAAACGTACTCATCAACAACTTCGAGCATAGTGCTCCCAACAACTACCGGCATAGGTGTGACATGGACATTAAACATGATCTTTGTTTTGTCCATGTTCATCTTAAGACCTATTTGTTGGGAGACACCATTGAGGTCATTGAGCATAGTGCTAAGGTCCTCCAGGGATTCTGCCATAAGGACTATACCATCGGCAAATCGAAGGTGAGTGATGTACTCGCCATTGATGTTAATACCGTATCCTTTCCAGTCCAGTAGCTTGAAAACCTCTTCCAACGCAGCGGTGAAGAGTTTCGGGGAATATAACGTCACCCTGTCTTACACCTCTCTGCAGTTGGATAGGATTCGAACTCTGGTTCTGTACTCGGATAGCCATCGTAGCCTTACTGTACAAACACTTCAGCACTTCGATATACCGACAGTCAGCCCAAATTTCGACGGAATCAAAGGCTTTCTCATAGTCCACATACGCCAGGCAAAGTGGCAGATTGTACTCTTCGGTCTTCTGTAGAATCTGCCACAGGGTATGTATGTGATCTATGGTACTGAAGCCTTTTCGGAAACCGGCTTGTTCGGGAGGCTGGAAGTCGTCGAGTCTGTGTGCGAGATGATTCGTAATGACTCTCGAAAACAGCACGTAGACGCGGCTCAAAAGGGAAATCGGTGTAGTTCTTCAAGAGAGCATTGTCGCCTTTCTTAAAGAACAAAACCACCGCATTTCTGCTCCACGCCTCCGGAGTAGTGCCACCATGGAGGACGGAATTGAAGAGCTTTTGAAGGACTTCAAGTACCGGTGTTCCACCCGCTTTCAGAAGCTCCGCTGTAATTCCATCCTCGCCCGGTGCCCTGCCGTTTTTAAGGTGCTGGAGAGCCATTCCAATCTCGCTCAGACTGACGTCCGGGATATCATCGGAATAGCGTCGGGTAAGACTTGCTCCTGGATCGTTACTCACACTTGCGTGTGGCTCCAACGATGATGTGTAGAGCTGCCCATAGAACCTCTTAATCTCACTCAAAATCTCAGGTGTCTCGGAAACGATGCTGCCACACTCAGTCTTCAGATTTGACAGTTGGCTCTTTCTGGCAGACAGATCTCTGGCAAAGACTTTGGAGCCCTGGTTCCGCTCGATCGCTTCTTTAATACGAGCAGCATTAAAGTTGCGTAAGTCTCGCCGCATGCATTTGGAGATCTGTCTGTTCAGTTGCCTGTATGCTGTCAAATCTGTTGACGATTGCAGCCTCATCTCCCGTCTAACAGCCATGAGATTAAGAGTGTGATCGGAGAGTTTTTGTGTTCTTCTGCGGCGGGTCTTGCAGAACTTAGCTCCAACCGCATGGACAGTTTCCACGAGCTTGTCATTCATATCGTCCACTGCATTGCAATCTTCTAGGCACTGAAAGCGGTTACGTAACTCGAGCTGAAAAGTCTCGGGATTCTGGATCAGAGCACGAGGGGGACGGAGCGTTGACTTCATTAGACGAGACCTCTCCAACTTAACGTTTAGGTTCAGTGTGCCTCTAACCATTCGGTGATCGCTGCCGGTTTTCACCCTTGCGATCACTGAGAAATCACTGAACAGTTGGCGTCTGGTCGTCATAATGAAGTCAATCTCATTTTTTGTCGAACCGTCGGAGCTCGACCAGGTCCACTTCCTGTGGGGCCGCTTCTGGAAGAAAGAGTTCATCATAAAGAGTCCCTCTTTCTCAATAAAGTCAGCCAGCTACTGGTCCCTAGGGTTCCGTTGCCCTACTCCAAATTTCCCTAACTTCAGCTCACCGCCTTCTCTTGTGCCTAGTTTTGCGTTGAAGTCTCCCATCAACACCGTGTAGTGGGTTTTGGAGGAATGCATGGCTCTAGAAATATCCTCATACATTTCCTCCACCTCCTCATCAGGATGTGTGTGCAGACCTGTATGACCTTCAGCGAATACCGTTTGGTGATTCTGAGTATCAGGTACGCGACCCTCGTCGACACACTCCCAATCTTTACAACGTTGTTGACGAGAGACTTGTGGACGATAAATCCGACACCTCCTTGGGACAGATGGTCGCCCTCCCGGTGATAGAACAAGTTGCCGGACTCGAGGATTACCGTGTCCTCCCCCTCTCTGAGGTCCGAAGAGAGGGGGAGGACACGGAGGATAATCCAATAATATCCCAGCGCAACTTGTCTACCTCTTCTTTCAGCTCCAGTATCTTCTCGTCAGTCCTCAGGGTTGGGAAGGCGTTATACGTTGCCAGGTCGAGTCGTCGTAGGTAGCAACCGAACCTCCACCGGAGATTCTTAGCACCCCCTGCCCCGCCGTTACCATGGTCGCCACCGTAGCCTTGAATAGCAGGGCCGCCGGATGACCGGGGGCCGTTTATTTGCATCGTTGCTCATGGGGGGATATTCGTCATAGTTGCCACGCTTGGCGAGCGGGTTTGCAACCGCAGTTCTTTATTATATTATTGTTGTTATTAGGAAGATGCTGCTGCCCATCTCCTTTTTGTGTCCCTCTGTCGCCTCTTACGACATCCACGGGAAGATATGGGGTAGTGGATATTCTCAAACGCCACTACACGGCTGGACTCTATTGCCTTCACCTATTTATGAATTAGGTAACCCGCTTATGAGGTAATCACTAGCCGAGCGACCGCGACAGAAACCGTACTAGCGGTCATTAATCAGCCGGTGATCTTCAAGGTACCACATGAGCTGGCTGTTAATAATGGATTCCATTATTTTAGGGAACAAGGAGGTAAGCCTATAGTTGGACGGATCAGAGCGATGCACGAGGGCTGTCTTTCATGATTTCGGGACTACGCCGAGAGAGTAGAAGTACCGGAAAGGACGCGTTAACCAGTTAAAAGTCAAAACCAGTGACAGCTCCGGAGCACACATCTTCAGCTCAATGGGAGGGACGTCATCCGGCCCACTCGACTTGAGGAGCATTCACTCCACGGGATGGTGGCGCTGTTGTTGAGAACCACATATCACCCGTACGAAGTCGCTACGCTAGTATTTTTTATAGAATAAGGACGACAAACGAGCACACAGCTCACCTGATGGTAAGTGGATGCTGTGGCCCATAGACATTTACATTTATTCTCGATTAAGAATTAAAACGCAGATGCGTTTTCACCCTTGAGGACTTAGACGGAATGCCTCGTTTCCAGTACAAAAAGGTCCCCGGATCTTTACACTTACCATTCAAAACACAGCAGTATTAAGCTGCTATTTTACGCTGATATCGAGACCGTTGTCCTTCCCATATCGAGCGGACCTATTCGTGCTACAGCCATAATATACCTGCAGCGTGGCTCTACTATGTATAACAGTATAAATAAAAAACGTTATAGTATAAAGTATAAATATAATAGTATAAAATAAAAAAATACTATAGTGATAAAGGGACGAGGTTAGGTCGTCTACTCGCAGTGTTATCGAATGTGTTTTCGTCGCGGTTTCCTGTATCGTGTACCGTGTTATTCCCGCGCTGAATATAGACGTTTATTGGTTTAATTCAACCAATAGCAATGAATTAGATGACTTATTTATACTTATTAAAATTGAGTTGTCTGTTTGTAGTATTTTAGTAGCCTTTTGTTGGTTTGAGGGAATTATTTGCGTGATATCAAGGCATATATAAACATTTTAATTTTTTTTCTTCCGTTTGACTGTACGGGAAAATCTTCAAAATAGCTGAATCGTAATGAATCTTAACGAACTGGCAGATAACAATACCTAGAGTTTTTTATAGCATTGGGTACCAAACGAGACACAGTACACCTGATGGTACGTGGATACTGTGGCCCATAGATATCCACATTTTTCCTTAACTAAATATTGAAATGCAAATGCGTTGTCACCCCTGAGGACTAAGATGGAATGTCTCGATTCCAGTAAAAAGGGTCTTCGGTTCTCTACACTCAACATAATAAAAACACAGCAGCATTACGCTGCTGTTTTACGTTAGTACTCTGTGAGAGCGTGGTCCTGCCTCGGTTGAGCCGACTGTTTCGTACAACTATAATATAGTTGCAGCATGGCCCTGCCACTAGCTAAAATGGAGTGATCTAGGCTAAATTTGATCCAAAAATATAAAAGTTTTTTTTTTGAGAAATGAAACAATTGATAAAAGAAATGTCTTTGATTATTATGTTTAATCTAAATAATGCCACATTAAGACATCTACGCGAAGCGGGTCGAAAGTTAGTAATAAAAATTACATATCATTTCCGGTATTCGTTTCACTATTGGTATTACTGAAATATTTAATAATAATTATTTATGATTGAGGGAGTGTCGACCGGTGTAATATGGAAAAGGTGGCTCAGGACCGTGCTTTGTGATATAATAAAATAAATAACATTAAATATAATTGAGGATAGATGTAGATGTCTATGGGTCACAGCATCCACCATTACCATTAGGTGGACTGTGTGCTCGTTTGCCACCGTTTTTCTATTTAAAAAAAGCCAGGAGCGATCTAGGCTATATTTTGTCCATAAATCTTGAAAATGTTTTTGAAAGAAAAGGAAAAGTAATAAAATTAATGGCATGTGACTAGCTTAAATGTAAATAACGCCACATTAATATATTTCGTGCAGGCAACACCCCGACGAGTCGCTAGTAACAATACGGAATATAGTCCGTGAGTAATAATGTATAGTTACAGCCTATAATCATCCTACTGCTTTCGAGGCCTCTCATTTGCTACAACTTATACGTGGTAGTGCTACGATGCAGCTATATATTATGGTTGAAGCACGAAAGGGTCGGCTCGACCGCAGAAGGATCACGCTCGCACAGAATATCAGCGCAAAATAGCAGCTTAGTACTGCCGTGTTTCTGTTCTGCTAAGTGTTTTGGAGCAATAAGTTTGTTCCGCTGCTGCATTGCGTATTGGCGGACTTCACCTGTCTAGAAATATTTCATTCCTCAAGATATTTTCCTTCACTGCTCAGCATGTGGCAAATAAGTACTTTAAATAGCAAATGACCATTTTCAGCAATTTGAAGCCGAAGATAGAACCCGGATTGCTCGGGTACTGTGCATAGTGGTACAATTCAATTATTACAATTTAAAATAGAATAATTACTTTTGATTTAAACAAAAACTGTTTTGAATTTAAGTTTCTTGCCGGTTTTTCTAGAAGTCAAGAGGATCAGGCTATTGGTAGATTTTGACTTTTAATCAAAATGTGACTTGTAATAGTGTACACGAAGTAAAACTTCTTGACGACATATCATTCTTCTTTTTTATATTTTACTTATGTAGGTTAAATAATAGTATATACTCGTGTAGCCCCGGCAGTTAAAAATTTTCAAAAAATGTGACGTTTTTGGTTTTTAATACCGTACTAACCTTCTCCACTACGTCGATTAAGAAGTTTCATTTCAATAAAATAACAAAGCATAAGATGAACTGGCACGCCTGTCACCCAGAGATGTAGGCAGAGATGGCGACTGCCTCCATTTGGTACAACACTGCACATCTGGTCCATTTTAACTTTGAATCCTCCTATCCACTGCAGTAAGTATGATCTGATCGTTTAAGTAATGCCGACTGGTGCGTTCTAGGAATGGTTAAAGAGAAATCTTTTATTGGTGGAGCTATGGAGTAAAGTATTTTATGGCAATAGTAAGATTGGATCGGTTCGACGGGGAAGTAGTATACTTTTGCATAATACCGGAGTTGAATAGTAGTATCATGATGGTGGATTTTGTATTTTTACTGGTGATAAGGCCTTCCATCTTAGTCCTCAGGGGTGACAACGCAAGTGTGCGTTTTGTTTCTGAATCGAGGATAGATGTAAGTGTCTATGTATGACAACATCTACTTACCATCATGTGGACTGTGTGCCCGTTTGTCACAATGCACTTTGGTTAACTTTGCAGAGTGATCGAAATAAGTTTTCATATTGGGATATTTTAAAGATTAGCATAATATTTCGTAAGTATTTATATTAACAGCAGCTCCATCAGCAGTTAAAGATCGAACTGTCATATTTATATCAGTAAGACGTTACTGTCGGCGAATACTTTTCAAACTGTAGAACAGCCGAGCTTGAATCTAGGTGGGTTGAAGCGGTCATAAAAACCTAACAAATTGAATTTTTAAAATAATATTTAGCTCTTTACTCAAATCTTGATGAAAGAATAGCATTAGTGTAACTTCAGTCTCTGACCCACTCCAGGTTTTAACTCTAGTTCCGCGTTTAAAAACAACACTTTATTTGGAGGCGGCAATAGTTAAGATGACGGTAGATACTAATAAATAATAATGGAGTCCTAGAAAAGAGTCCTACCACCAACAAATTAATTAAGTAAAATACAATAACCACCATCTGCCCATTATAGTCTATATTTACCACGATCGACCGGCGGGTTGACAAAATTATTATTTTAAGTTTGTATCAGAAATATTCAGCCTAAAATCCTGTATTTTTTTTTTCTATTAAAGAAGCTGTTGGAGACTGTTATGATGTGACTACAAAAGTATTTCCATGTTTTTCAGCGTAAATGCTAATAAATCCCTCGCGTAATTCATTCATAATTGTTATAGATAGCATTGTGCTACAGGAAAAGAAACACTTAATGACGCAATGTGTAAAACCTATTACTGTTCTTTATATATGTAATGGTTACAACGTTAAGAAAAATAAATTTCCGTACGGTTTACCATATTTCTATTCTTATTTATATGTAAATAAAATAATTATTAACTATTAATTACATACGTATATCGTAAAGGTCAGATTGGAAGGATGGAAAATATCGTGTTTTTGAGACGGTATTGACGCTCGAGATCTCGTACCTCTTAAAATACTATGTTCGGACTTGTTTTATATCTAATCTCAAGTTAGCCGTGGTTACCTATGTCATCGCGACGTCGAACACCTCAGTCCTCCTCGTAACCACGGGTGCTGTAGTGCTCGAAGCGTCGGGAATGTAAAATAAGTTTCAAAAAAAATTTTAATTGACAAAATGCATACACATTATCACCATTGTAAGCCTTTTCAAGACATAAGTTTTTTTTTTAATTTATTTAGTGGGCAATGCAAAATAAAAACTATATAATAACGTCATCTAGACCGAATTTCGGTCAATGCAACTCTCAACGTAGTCTAGTCATCTATGCTGAACAGGAGTATAGTGCCCGAGTGCATGCGCAAGAACAAAGTCACTCTCTATTTCCTCACTCTCATAGTTCGGTGGGACGTTGACCCGACACCACCGGAGCAAGACCGAAGGCTTTACGTGCTTTACAAGGAATGGGGATAAAACACCGTCAGTTTCCTAATTCCAAACTGAAAAAAAAAATTCTTTACAGAAAAACCCTATAACTGATTTTAGCTCTCCCGGTATTCGAACCAGTGACAGCCGCTAGACAGATGAGACACTCAACTATATAATACAAAATGTAGAATAAAGGTAGAGCCTTGGCGTCTTATATATGCAAGCAAATAGATTTCGATGATGATACCAATAAAATTTATAATTGCAATTTTAAGTGCTAGTTTTCAGTCTAAATTGCTAGTTCATGAGTATAAAATCATACAAAAAAGTAATCAGTTCGCGGTACCTGCTGAAACGGAAGTAGTACGAGTATAGATAACGTTCTACAAGAAGGCTATCTAGGTCCTTACATCATATGGAATGGAATGTAATTAATTACATAATAAATTTAGACTAAAAACATACATTGATTAAGACAAGTGATGACTTTAGTGATAATACTACGTTTATTAATTTATTATTTAATAAATAACTGGTAATTATTGTATTTTCATCGGTTTTTATCACTAAAAACGTATTATTAAGAACCAGTTGGGTTGCATTAACGCGGAGGGGACAATGAATTTAAAAGAAATCTTGTAAAGTGTTAGTACAAGTGAAGCAGAATTTGTACAGTTAAAAAATTTGTTTCACTTACTACGGAAAAAAAATTAATCAAGTTAAAGGTGCATCCATTCTAATATATAGATCGGGTATGATTACCCTTGGTGCTATATATTCACCGGAATCGATGAGTTCTAAATTATTTCGTGACTGTTTATTCAAATCTTGGCGGTGACCAAGAGATTTTCTTAGTCAACTGATAGTGCTGTTTTTACTCACGGAATGAAATAGAATAATCTTTTCATTTCTATCGTCACCACAAAGCAATAGTAATCATTTTGAGATGTAAATGTCAGAATTTAGTATAATTTTTTATTCAATATAGATCACATGTAATTCTCGTTGAAAACCATTAATGAATATCCCTTGTAGTATTTCCAGTATGTAGAGCCAGTATAATCTCAGACCGTGATTACATTGGTATTGGGTTCTATCTTAGTAATCAGCAGTTATAATGCATCTGATGCATTGTTTCTCGTCATTGACGGTATTCCGTTTATAGTATTTTAATAAAAAAAGTATGGAAAAAATCTGGTGGATTGTGTGCTCAATCCACTTGATGGCAAGTGGATACTGTGGGTCATAGACATCTCTACTTTTCTTCGATTACAAATCAAAATGCGAAATGCGTAATATGAATGCCTTATTTCTAATAAAAACGGTATCCGGTCCTCTATCGCACCAGGCACCATACGAAACACGGCAGAATCATGCTGGTCTTCTGTGATAGTGCGTCCCCAGTCGACGTTCCTTGCACGCAACCTTAATAAGCTGCAGGATACCGCATTTTAAATATAATACAGGTAGGGTAAACTCGTTGGTCAAAAAAATCAATTATTGAGTTTTTCCGTCAAGAAATTCTCAGTAGCTACACGAAGTCAGGAAGTTAACGGTGTCTCATCCCCGTGATTCAGAAAGCACGTAAAGCCATAGGTCCTGCGCCTGATCTCTCTTCGGTCGTGTCGGTTTACCGTACCTCCTATACCGGACTATGAGAGTGAGGGAATAGAGAGTGCACCTGTGCTATGCGCAAGCACAAGCACACTTGGGCACTATAACCCTGTCCTGCGCCGATGGCTAGTCTCCGTTGAGGCTGGCCGCCGTAACTGAAATTCGTTCTGGAGGACATTATTACATGTATGATGTTGATCACCACACCGCTAGTTAGCTTAATACTTTATAAGTTATATTAATGTCTAAGGATATGTTTGTTATCTGAGTTGTATTTTACGCATTGTGGTCTTAATTACGAATTTGTATGTGTCTATCACATACTAAATATTAATTAGTTTAACGAGGCATACCATCTTAGTTTGCAGAAGTGTAAACGCATCAGCATTTTGATTCATAATCGAAGATAGATGTAGATTTCTATGTGTTTCTACTTAACATCAAGTGAACTGTGTGTTCGTTTGTCACTCCTATTTTACAAAAGGAAAAGAAAGTTGCACGTATACAAAAGCGGAACTTTATTTCAAAAGATCTCCATAAAGTTCCCGCTTGCAATCTTTTTCATATTACGATAGTATTAAAGTAGTTTCTCTTCTATCTTTAATAGCTTTAAATAAAGTTCTTTTTCATATAGTTAATAGTCGGAGGGGTCCGAGCGTCCCCTCCTTCCATAGGGAACGCCGGGGCGGCGATGAACGTGCAGTCCTCCAGCGCACTCCCTCGCAGACTAGCGACACGGTCGTACATGTCGTGAGGCGGTTCTCTTCGGTAGAGTTTTTTTTTCGTAAGTTTTCTTTGTGTAGTTTCAGTGATGGTGCTGACTGATTTTCTCACGGAGACGAGAAGGCGATGGTTAAAGGTTAGTAGCATTTGTTTTCTTTCGGATTTAGCTGACTTTCTTTAATAGTTGTGTTTTTGTGGTTCAATTTATTCTTTATCTGCATTGACGCATGGTTTGAAATGATTTTTTAAAATAAATTAAGTAAGTTACACACAATATGTTGTATACTTTTATTTATTATCTAGACCGTCGCTAAATATTTTAAGATTATACAAAGCTTTATGTTATTATTTTCATAAAGAAATCATTTCTTTACGAATATTGATGTGGTTGTTGATATTTCTGCTGTGTGCATGCTGTTTTTATTTAATTGTTATAATTATTTTTAACTGATCTTCACTGAAGTAATTCAAGCTAAATTGATTATTAGTTGATTAATTAACTATTGGAAATGTGATTATTTTCTTTAAAATTTTACCGTGTTGTACAGAAATATTTTAAATCACCAAAACATAAAGTTATTCGGGTGGTAAAGATAAATACATTTTTCATGTGACAAATTCCCTAATAAATTATGATATTTATATCATTTTAACGAAAATTTAATGTAGATTTTAGGATTATTTGTTATTTACCAGGCTGCAGTTATATTATGGTTGTAGCACATATTGGTTGGCTTGACTGGGGTAGGATCACATTCTCATATATTACCTGCGTAAATGTTGCAGTGTTTCGTATGGTGAGTGTAGAATATTGGTGACTCTTTTTACTGGAAACGAGGCATAGATTTTTAATTGAGAATAGATGCAGATGTCTATGAGCCACTGCATCCACTTACCATCAGGTAGACTGTGTGCTCGTTTGTCAACTTTACCGTATAAAAATCATATTTCCTTATGAAAGTAGCCCTTATATATGGTACATATATGGCAATGGCAGGTCATATGTGTATCATTTTTAAGGAAATTGAATTTAGAGTTTGGAATTACTTGTTATTTTTAATAAGTCTATCTTACTTCGAATTAAGATCATTATTTTGACTAGTTTGTGGGTTGGATTACTGTACTTACAACACCCAATTATAAAATTTAAATGAGCCCAGAGTAGTTTTGATTAATTTTATTGAGTAATGAAAACAAAGTATAAAACATAAATATGAACAATGAATGTCTCACTAATAGGAATTCTTACACTAACGACACTTTATTTTACTCGCAATTAAAAACTGCTTTACGTTATGTCGTAGGCATTATCAAACGCTATCAGTAGGTACATCTTGATATAATAACATATTGTATTGTTTACAAATACTTTGAGAATTTAACACTTAGAGACTTTAATGATTTATTACGTATTAAACCCACTAAATAATTTTATCTTCAGACATTTTTAACATGTTTTTATTAGTTTCACGTGTATTCGTCCATCCAACATGGAACGGAATCTGTTAATGTAATTTTTACCAACTTGTAGACGGCCGATTGCTAGAGAATTTGCACTCGTACCTATCAAGCACCGATGACCATACAATAATTTAATAACTTTATCCTAGTATGCTGATCAAGATCGCCAGGTTAAATAAAATAATCTTGGCTTAGGATCGATGCGTGTTATTTAGGTTTTTCTAAAGTCTAATATTAGTTGTTCTTCTCGACAATTTAGGAAATAGTTATAGAAACCGATGTTAAGCGCTAAACTGTTTAAAGCATTGAAATTGTGGCGAGTAGTAGCCGTGATCAATTTTGAAATCGGGAATTAGAACACCTCAGTCCTCTCCGTGATCATGGAGCTGTAAAGTACTCGAAACATCGGGAATATGGAATAAGTTAATATACGCTGATATAATATCTGTAAAAAGTAGTTTTATTTAATTTGTAACTAGGTTATCTTACAAAAAACAACCTTTTCTAGTATGCTATTTTTTCTGTTTCGGCTCTACACACAGCTCTCACCAAAATGTTAGCTGGAGAATGCTTTTTCGGCATTAGGTTCGCATTTGTACCAAGTTGTTTTGAGTGTGTGACGGCGCTGTCATCGCTCCGCAAGCGAAACACACCGAGCTATCACACGGAGCAAAACACCTTGCCCGGCGGGAGATCTCCCCTTTTCCTACTCGCCTCAAAACTGGTGACTAACCGACATGATCTGAACACGCAACCAAACAACCTTCGGAAAATTCAAGCTTCATCATTGTCCTAAAATACCCCACCCATTGGCTCCCGAGCAGATATCGTCTGCACTCTTCATATCCTGCAAGTCATCTAGCTTCACAAGGTTAATCGCAGCACTGGAATAATAATGCTATCTGTTCCTTCAAGCTACTCTCTGCGCTATACATTGTTCGGCACGGCTCTGAGCCTCACTGGTCGCCTCTGCTTCACGGTACTCTCGCAGATTATTTGCCTTCTTCTCGACTCATCGCAGACTACAAGGCAATCTCCTGGCACTTACACATTCGCCGGCTACGAGGCTGCACTATCGACCTCCGGTCTGAACAGGGGGGTGATGTGGCGGCGCTGTCGTCGCGGTGCAAGCCAATCACACCGAAGCCTAAATCACGCTATCAAAATTTCGAATCATAAACAGTATATATAGAACATCTCCAAACTATCACACACGGAGTGTTGGCCGCTCCCCGGGCAGAACACCTTGCCCGGCGGGGACCTCCCCTTTTCCTACCACGGCCACAAATGCAATAAAGAATTTTCTTTCTGTTTTAGATTTTTAGATGTATCTAAAACTCTCCTCCTCCCCCCAACATGTCAATGTAGCACGGCATCCTCCGGGCTACAGTAACATGTTGACGGACTTCATATTACTCAGAAATATTTAAGTTGCTCAAGCTTTTTTTAACAGGTTTTTATGCACTAGCGCGTGATAAATCGGCAGTTTTTTTTTAATTTTATCACTCATTAGAATTGCCTTTTGCGACCTGGAAGCGTTTACGTACATAAAACACATACGGACAAACATGCGGTCCTGGTGAAATTATCAGTAAGCCATATAAGGGGCCATATTCAAGCCCGCGGCCCTTAGTAACTGAATGCTTGCCACATTGACGTAAAAATTTCAGTGGTACCGACGGAGGTCGAACTTGGTTTGTTTACTTGTTTACGAGTAGAAAGAAAAAAAATATCCCTTTATTTCACACATACATTATAACCAAAAAAAATGACAAGACAGAGAAATAAAAATACATTCATCACTAAAAATAATTTATTCAAAGCTAACTATGAAAAAGAGCTAGTGTATTAACTTGATATATTATTTTGACAGCTGCTTTTTTGTTTTTATTTAGTCAGTTACCTAACGTAGACGTTGTTGAGTATTGTTTCTCGCTAAGCGATTTATTTAAGGACTTCAATTTTTCAATACATTATAGTGCCGTTTCTTTCCTAAAAGTATGCTGAATGAAAAGAACTGGAGACTTTTTTTACTGGAAATGAGACATTCCATCTTAGTACTCAGGGGCGACAACGAATCTGCATTTTGATTCTTAATCGAGGACAAATATAGATGTCTTAAAGGCCACAGCATTTACTTATCATATGGTGAACTGTGTGATCATTTACCACCATTATTCAATAAAAAAGTTTTAAAAGATAGATATAATACAAAATTTTCCAATATCAAATGCGTGAAATAGGAAGTCATAGATAATTAATTGAAGGATACGAAAACAATTTATGGCGCGAAAGTCAACATCGTTACTACAACACAATCAAGGCTTGTAGTGTAATCACGTTAAATTGTATTTGGAAACACAAACAAAATATTTATTTAACGATAGTGTTCAACTTATCACCTACGTAGAATAGAGAGTTTGATAATTGATTCTTGTAACTTGAACGCATAATAACAGCATAACCGCTGTGTAAATTATAGTTATTAGATATTATATTTTAAAATGTGTAAAAGTAGAAGGTTTGCTTGCTTGAAGGTTGAATTGCACCTAAAAGAGAGTAATGTTTTTCGAAGGTATGTTATGTATGTCTATTTCTTTGGCCCGTTCTGTAGCCTAAACGGTTTTGTGGATTTTAACACATGAGGTGTCGTTACATTCGCCTTAATTGTATGAGTGACATTGGGAGTATAATAATGTCCTCCAGGTAGAATTTCAGGGCGGCCAGCCCTAACCAGAGACTAACCATCGGCGCAGAACAGAGTGCCCAAGTGTATGCGCAAGTACACCTGGTACTCTCTATTCCCTCACACCTAGTCCGATTAACACGACCAAATGTACACGAATGAACAAGTGTTCACAACAGACAAATCGAAAGCACGTTCTAATATATTTATTGTAAAATAAGGGTGGCAAACGTTCACACATTCCACCTGATGGTAAGTGGATGCTGTAGCCCATCAATATCTACATTTATCCTCAATTAAAAATAAAAATGCAGATGCGGTAACACCTTTGAGGACTGAGATGGAATGTAAAAATGGTCTCCGGCTATTTTACGCTGGTATTCTGTGAGAATGTGCTTCTACCCCGGTCGAGCCGACCCATTCGTGCAACACCATAACATAGCTGCAGCGTGGCTGCAACTTTCCCAACTGCAGGCTGCTAATGAGAATTTATTGACGTAAACAATAAGCTAATTTCGGCCCAGCCTGGGATTCGAAGCCAGCACTAGACCAACGAAGCAGTCTATATAATACTTATATATTGCATTTGCAAATACAAAAACGAGGGGGGGGGGTCAGTAAACTTTTTAAAACAGTCGGGTATTTTTAATAAATCTAACCATTAAGCTTGTCAGAGTGTACTCCTTAAGAATCGATTTTCATATATAGCCTGCGATACACAAATTAGATGGGGAGCGACATCGACTGTTAACAGTGTCGTTATCGTATTCGATGTGATTCCCCTCCGCGCAACACATCCGCGCATCTTATACGCGAAAGAATTTATTTAATGGTTAAAAGTTACCAGTTTTAAAAACATTAACTGATAATATTTTTGGATAAAAATATTACTTACTTAAATTTTAATAAAAATAAAGATACTAAGTTGATATTGTTAGGTATGTGTTAGTTTCAACAGATTGAGTGATTTATTTTCCTCAACATAAACAAATAACATCACCCCATTCGAAAAACATATAATTCGTTATCATGTCAAGAATAATGTTGGAATATGGAATATTGGAATACTATTCCCATCTCTGGGCTGGGGCTCCCCAGTGCCAGCTCCTTCCACTTGACTGCATCCAGCGCAGAGCGGTTCGAATCGTCGACGACCGAGTGCTTTCCGATCAGCTCGATTCACTGGCGCTGCGAAGAGATGTTCATCTCTTTGCATATTTTATCGCATCTATCACGGAGAGTGCTCTGAGGAATTATTCGGATTAATCCCAGCCGCCAAATTTTATGAACGCACTACGCGGCAAACCTCACGATACCATCCATACCATCTGGATGCTTGGCGGTCCACCACTGTACGTTTCACAAGGAGTTTTCTTCCGCGTATGACCTCTCTGCGAAATAGTTTACCACCGGCGATTTTTGCGGACCGATACGAACTAGGGACCTTCAAGAACAGAGCTTACTCCTTTCTAAAGGGCCGGCAACGCACCTGCAATTCCCCTGGTGTTGCGGATGTTCATGGGCTGCGGTAGTTACTTAATATCAGGTGAGCGGTATGCTTGTTTGCCCCCTCTTCTATGAAAAAAAATGACAAAGAATACTAAATTGTGAATATGTCGCAGCCAACTAGCTTAATTAGCTTTTTAGTTAACAGCCCAGCCTTTTCACTAAACGGCACCGTTCAACTAGCAGCCTGAATGTTATTCAGACGATGTGTCTGATGCAACATTGCACCTATTTCGTAATATCATCACAGTAGGTTGTAGGGTGGCTGAGGTGACCCTTGAGCCACCCTAAAGCTCATACATTTATATTATATGGCACATAATTAGCATAATTGCGCACATACCAGCGACATTACGTGGCATGGTCACCTTATTCATTTCATTGTACGAGACGGCTAAATTACGTTTATAACTGCGAGGCTGTTGACTGAAAGGCTAACTAAGCCAGTTGGTTGGCTGCGACACATACATAATTAACTTAAAATTGTCCTAGTAGTAAACTTCAGCCGCTCGTCGGAGCCGACACACACCTTTTTTTTGAAAATTGAAGTGACCAACAAACTTCCTTAGTATTTTACATAAAGAACGTTTTATTATTGAACTAATCGATGTAGGTTAAACACTTTCAGCTTTGCTCAATCCATTACTAAGCTATAGATAACTCCTAGAATCGAACGCCTATTTCTGAATAGGCAAGTAGTAACACTCTGCGATAAAATTTGTTTGTGTTTATTCGTCTACACTAATAAACTGTAGATCATTATAATATTATAATTTCTTGCGGGTCATTCCCTATGTCGCCCCAGGAAATTAAGAAGGAAAATGCATAATATACTTGGTTAATTCCAACATAAAATGTTAAATGAAAGGTAAATAAATAAACTTATTCAACACTTTAACATTTTTATCAATTCTACTACTATTCTACTATGTTGACCACTACTGTACATAATTTTTACTTTATATTTTATTCAGGAATGTCCTACATAATCAAAGTCAAAATTCTACATAATCAACATGGTCTCGATAATGGTATATAAAACGATAAAAGCCAGCCACATTTTTACGCTGCTTGAGAAGGGTTGCAGCCAATGCTTTGTGGCTCAGAGGCTAACTGTGAGTAGTACAAAGAATTCGTCAGCGATATTAAGATACCAGTTCCATCATGCAGGTCTGGTTCTGGATAAATACCTTGAACCGAATCATGGGATGATCGTCTTCTGTTGAGTCAAGGGTTGGGAAATCGCAAATTTTGGTATTGTTGGACCGATCCAATCCAATAGTTATAGAACGTCATTTAATACAATTTAAGATCATTTATTGTCAAAGTTTCAATATTTAAATAAAAAATGTAAAATAAATTCAATAATACTTGGTAAAAATATGCGAATAAAAATTAAAATTAGTTTAGATTATTCAACATACGTCACGTGACGCCTTGTCAATCACAGATAACATCTTTTTTTTTCTACACCGTCAACGCTAGCGCTGTGATTCGACCTTGTCATACTTCCAAAGTCTCCTTGGGCAGATTATCAAAATATTTTACCACTAATAACGCTCTGCTATTTTATTTTTGCGTTCAGGAAGGACAGGTTACCAGGTAGCTGCGTTATCTGGGCTTATTTTTATCGCGAAAATTTGCATTTAAACATTGCTTGGAGAAATAAGGATAAAAAATTGTGTAAACATGCCGTATTGGGCTGTTCTAAATGAGACCATTTTAAGTGATAAGATATGATGATAAAATAATTAAAAAACGGTTTGATAAGTTAAACATTTAATTAAAACTAATGTATTATGAACGAACGGTGTTAAAAGTTATATCAACATCTGTCGGAAAACGTAAGACCTTTCTGGGATTTCTTATAGTCACCTTTTGCATCCCCCATGACGCGAAATAGGATGATACCGTCGCTACATTTTTATAGAATAAGGACGACAAACGAGCGCACTGTCCACCTGATAGTAAGTGGATACTGTGGTCTATAGGCATTTACGTCAATTCTCGATGAAGAACCAAAATGCCGATGCGTTGTCACCATTAGGAATTAAGATTGAATGCCTCGTTTCCAGTAAAAAGGGTCTCCGTTCTCTACACTCACCATACGAAACACAGCAGCATTAAGCTGCTATTTCACGCTGGTATTCTGTAAGAGCGTGGTCCTTCCCCGATCGAGCCAACCCATTCGTGCTACACAACTATAATATAGCTGCAGCGTGGCTCTACCACGTACAAAACAAAAATACAGAAATCGTAATAATATATTTACACAATATTATTACTATTTCTGTGCACAAACATGACGATAACATAGACAGCACACATTGAAGTACTTCTTGACTTTAGCCAAATTAAGTACATTATTCAATGCTAATATATCTTCGTTTTCGTCAGACCGTTGATGGGGAGTAGTGTCAAAGGTCAAAGGCAAAGAGTATATCTAATATAAGCACTTTAACAGAATCTGCATAGGGATACCTTAATCCTAAAATATTTACGACTTTATAGTTTTAAATCTTTTTAGTTTCTATAAAGAGTTTATATACAGGTGGAAACCTCTTTTATTCTATTTTCATAATTTTAAAACGTTACTATTAACGTTTTAAAATTTTTTAACGTTTTAAAACGTTTTAGAAAAACAAAACAAAAAACAAAAAACGGCGGCAAAATTGTCAGTTACTTCAAAAAAAAAAATTAAAATTGTTCAACTGATATTAATTAATCAAAAGATATTTTTCTTTTTTAATTTAACGTGCCGTGCGAACTTTAAGAGTCATGCCACGTCGTCATTTGAGTCGAGAGGAAATGTTACAAGTAAGTGCTGTTCAACGCGTCTTTGCTGAGGCCCACACTAGCCAAAACGTGATATCAAGGTTGTGGTCACGTTATCACAGTACTGGGGATGTGGCTGATTGGATATTGTGTTACTACGCAGAGACAGGATCGATTTCTCTAAATGACCGCCAGAAGACAACCTAATATCACAGCGGTGCAAGTACTACAAAGGCTCCAGGAGGACCACCAGTTGCTGGCAAGCAACCAAGCCGTGCGAAGTAGGTTGCATGAAGTTGGTCTTCATGCACGAAGACCACTGCGTGCTCCAGCATTGCGACGTGGCAATCGCGGTCGGTGGCTTTCGTGGGCTCGGAAGCATTTACCATGGAATGACGAAAAATGGTCTTTGGTGCTTGGTTCACCGACTAGTCACGGTATGGGTTACCGATTAGTCACGGTGTGGCGTCCGGATTCACAAAGAACACGTGGTTGGAGAACTCCAGGGAGAGTTAGCCGTCTACGGCAACCTCAGGAGGTCTACGCATACCAAGGCAATCATGGTGTGAGCAGGAATTAGTCTTGGCACAAAAATACCACGAGAATGTAGTAGGGCCTATTATAGTCGCACACGGAATCCATATGGGCCAGGAATTCCTACTCATGCACGATAATGCTCTTTTCCATATGGCGCGGCTGGTATCGGCCGCTCTCCAAGACCACGATATTCAAGTTTTGGTTTGACCTGCACGGTCGCTCGACTTAATAATCCCATCGAGCATGCCTGGGACATGTTACAAAAAAATCTTTGAGAGATTTCTCGCCAAATTTGATGACGGAAAAACAACTTTAAGAACCCTTGCAAAGAACATAGGACCTCATACCGCAGAAAGACATTGAAAGTTTAATTTTAAGTATGAACAACGATGTCAATTTGTAATTAATGTAAGAGGTGACAACACTAATTAACCTATTATTCTTCAATTTACTGTAACAGATTACAATTGTTCATAGGTTTTTAAATATTTTGCTCAAAATTTTATGAGGTCTAAACATAATTATGCGTTAAATGAACGTGGTCCCATGTTGATATCACTCTTTGTTCTCGATTATACGAGGCGAAAATTGAACCCGAACACACACACATACAAACAAACATACGTACATGTGCACACGTGGACATCCTCTTAAAAATCGTACTATTCGACTCTAAAGACCTTGAAACGTGGAAATATGTAAAAAATTCCAATTTGCAAAATAGGACCCATTGTAATAACTTTCTACTGGGAAGTTAAAAATATTATTAAGATGATTATTTTATTTAAAGAAAATTTCAGACATTTCGTGTCAAAGGTCACTGGCTAGATTTCTATTCAAACATTTAATTCAAGGCCAAGAGTTACTAAAAGTTGCCAGTTTTGTGTTTATACAAAAACAACTTATATATTGTTAGCCGAGTATAGTGTACATAACGATTTTGCGTTTATTTATGTTATTTGAATAATAGTAAAATTAAACAGCAAAACGTGCGCGTGAATAAATTATATTTAAAAGGTTAGGTAAAGGGTAAGTCAAGGTATTTACGTAGTAGTTATACTGGAGCTATATTATGACTGCAGCATGAACTGGCCGACCTGGGTAGGACCACGCTCTCACAGAATACCAGCATAAAAGAGAAGTGTAATGCTGTGAGCAGACATTCCATCTAAGTTCTCAGAGCCGACAACGCATTTGCATTTTAATACTTAACCGAGGATAGATATAGACGTCTATGGTTTTTTTTTTAAAGAAGGCGGCTTACCTGATGGTAAGTGGCTACCGCCACCCATGAACAACCGCAACACCAGGGAAATTGCAGATGAATTGCCGTCCTTTTAGAAAAGAGTAAGCTTTTTCTTGAAGGTACCTAAGTCGTATCGGTCCGGAAAAGTCGCCGGTGGTAAACAATTTCACAGAGAAGTTGTACGAGAAGGAAAACTCCTAGTAAAACGTACAGTAGTGGACCGGAAAGTATCTATATGGTGAGGATGGTATCGGGAATTTTGACGCGACGTGCGTTCATGAAATTTGGCAGCTGGAACTAATCCAAACAATAGTTACTTACCCTCGGGTGGACTGTGTGCTCGCTTGTCATTCTTAATCTATATAAAAAGTTGCATTGTCATTATTTGTTATTTGCAACAAAGCAAAATGTTTAAACGACTTTTTCTGTAATTTATAAATAGCAGTAGTGGCTCCAAGAGGTGGTCACGTTTAGAGTTCATGACAGAACCTGGATCTGAGCTTGTCATTCTGTTACAGCCTATATTTATTATAAAAGATAGAAACAGAAATACAGTAACATAACAATCTTTCATCGTTCGAAGGACATAGCATAAATTCGACAATTTATTGCATACATAATATTGTATTTAAATGATGAAATTTTTTTTTCTTTCTGGATCTGAGCTGAACGTAAGTCTCCCTCGTAGATTGCCTCATATGCCGGGGATTTTTCCATAGTTGCCACGCTTCGTCAGCGGGTTGGTAACTGTAGTTTTTTTAATATTTTGAGTCGTTATCAGGGAGATGCTGCTGCCCATCTCTTTCAGTCTCCCTCTGTCGCCTCTTACGACATCCACAGGATGATATGCGGTGGTAGATATGCTTACACCGCTACTTCACGGCTAAAATCTCTAATTAAGAATTAAAATAGTTGTTCGACAAAACAAAACCATTGTTGTAATACAAACAGATTTTTTTATTTAATATAGATTATAAACAATACTTATCGAATATCGTTCATTAGGTTTGATTGTATGTATGTATGTAATTAGAGATTTCACGATGAAAACGCATCGAGCAAACAAATCTCTCGAAATAGTCAATAATGTTGTACCGATTTGCGGTATATACAAAGGTCGAATTTCTCTTAAGAAACAAACTCGACGGTTACTTTTAGAAATGCTATGTTTACCCCAGACAGAAGTGTTCGTGATTTTACACTCGATAGATTTTTAACAGGTGCTGAGGTTTTCGTAGTAGGTATGATATAATTTATTGTAAAAGTAAAAAAAAAAATATTTTCAATAAGAATCACAGAATCACTTTTAATCTTTATTGAATAAATAATATTCTATCCTATTCTTCTTTATAACGGCGTCGAGAATATACGAGTTGATAATGGGAAAAACCATAAAATTCTTATTGCTTTCCATAGATATGCTGTTTAACTTTCGTAGATATTTTAAAGTCTCGCAGATTTTTACGTGGTAGAGCCACGCTGCAGCTATATTATGGTTGTATCATGAATGGTGGAGCGTGGAAGGACCACGCTCCTGCAGAATACCAGCGTAAAATAGCAGCTTATTGCTGCTGAGTTTCGTATGGTGATTGTACCGAACCGGAGACTCTATTTACTAGAAACGAGGTATTCTATCTTAATCCACAGGGGTGACAAAGCATTTGCATTTTGATTCTTAATTGAGGATAAACGTAGATATCTATGGGCTAAAACATCCACTTACCGTCAGGTGGACTGTGTGTTCGTCACCCTTGATAAAAAACGAAATTATATGTAATACATGATAACATTAATATTTCTAGTAAGAAGAGAACATACATAAAGACTCACGCCCGCCAACCAGAGGGGTAGGCAGAGATGACGGACTTCCATTTGGCACGATCCTGACACAGCTCTCTCACCTCCGTTGCATAAAATAAAACATGATTTAATAATTATAATAATGTAAAAATTTAAATCGATTGAAACTGATGAAGCATTTTTAAATTATTTTTTTCGTTTGTTACCTTTTGCTTTTAAGATAAAAAAGGTAGTCAGTATTACGCGTACACAGTTGGGATCTTTTGTATAACTCTAGAAGGTATTTAATCTGTGCTATTAGCGAGGACTGACCTTAAAATTTCAATAATGCAACACTTCACGTTTTTTTGTGTCAATCGGCTTATGAAAGATTCTTTATTTGTGAAATTCTTTGTGTACATAGCATCATATAAAACCTTATGAATACAATAAAGAAATATAAGAATGTTTGCTGTTAATAGCATTGTAACTTAAAATCTAGTGGTCTTTTGCATTTTTTTAAACAAAATAGTCGTATCAAGCGAAGTTACAGGCCGCCTGGCGGTTAGTTACTGCGACCCATGGAGAACTGCACCTAAGTAATTTCAAATATAGATGTCTATAAATGCCCTGTCAATTCTGCGGAATAAGATGGAATGCAACATAGCATGTGATTATACTGTGTATCATCATCATCATCATTACAGCCCTTCACAAGTCTACTGCTGAACATAGGCCTCCCCCAAGTAACGCCACAAAGCACGGTCCTGAGCCACCTGCATCCATCGACTTCCTGCATGTCTTACCAGGTCGTCACTCCATCTAGTGGGGGGTCGCCCTACACTTCGCCTACCGGTAGGAGGCTGCCACTCGAGAACCCTTCTTACCCAACGGTTGTCGGTTCTTCGAGCTATATGGCCGGCCCATTGCCACTTCTGCTTACTAATCCGTTGGGCTATGACGGTCACTCTGGTTCTACTGCAGATATCCTCATTTCTAAGTTTATCAGGCAGAGAAACTCCTAGCATAGCCCTCTTCATAGCTCGCTGAGCGACTTTGAGCATCCTCATACGGCCAGCAGTGAAGGACCACGTCTCGGTTCCGTAGGTCATCACTGGCAATGGCACACGCACTGGTTGTACAACTTAGTTTTTAGGTTTTGAGGTATACCTGACGAGAAGATGCGTCTGTACTGTGTATGTATATTATAATATATTATTAATTATTATAATATATTATTATATAATTATAATATGTATATGTGTATTATACTCGTTCTCAATATCCTTCAGATCGAAACATAATAGTGCACGCAATGCGATAGAAAAGAATATAATACCTGCCAAGAAGGACTCCTAGTGAGCTCCTAGGCAGTGTCAATATAATTAAGCAAGGGTGGTATTATGCACAAGAACTTAAAAATAAATTTTATACGTAAATTGCTTTGTCATTCAACATCAATTGTATACTAAATTAATAATTAAAATAAAAGTTCAATTTTTAAGATGATCAGATAATTTGTGTATTGTATTTTATTGTATTTTAAATCATTCTGTAGGAAACAGTAGACCAAAGATTTGTTTTTAGCATTTCTAAATTAATTAGTAATTTAATAAATGTATAATAGTTTCCATAAATAAGGTTTTCTCTAAATGAGGCGGAACTTTGGTGTATTTCAAAAGTTCTCAACTTTATAATTAATGTTTGTTAGATAGAATATACCTTCCCTTGTCGTACTTAATTCATTTGTATCATGTTTCGATACGGTTAAGCGATTTTATAAAAGTTAAGGGATTAGATAACCTTTATCAATTCATTGGGATAATTCGGAACCTTCAAAGAAGTTTGTAATTAATGAAACTTTTTTTATTTGAAATATAGATGTTTTTAACGAGCTTGGTTTAACTCTTTTTTTTAATGTTGATGTTATAAACGAACTTACTTAGAACCTTGGTAGCTCAGGGGCTAAGGCGCTCGCTGTAATTTCACAGTGTGCGAGCAACACGGGTTCGAACCCTGTCGGCACCAATGAAATTGTTAATTATAATTTTAAGTACTGATTTACCACGTGCTCTTCGGTGAAGGGAAACATCGGGAGGAAAATCCGCATGTCTGAGAAATAAGAATAAAAAAATCCAAGATATATAAAATTCACTAACAAAACGTGGCTAATGTAGTTCATGTTAAATTGCAACCAGCCGTGACTTCGTTTATATTATATTTATCATCAGATGACCTGTGTGCTTGTTTATCACATTTATTCTATAAAAAAAATATTAGAACATGCATTCGCTTTGTTCATTTGTCGCGAACATTTGTTCGTTTAACCTTAACGATACCAGAACTGAACTTGTATTTAGCAACGCTATTCGCTATGACATATTATATATTTGTTTATTTATTAGTGTTTGAATAAGATAGACGGCCGGGAAACAGACAGACAGCGGGGCCTGCACAATATTTGCACTGTGATGACGCGTGTACTTAAGTAATTAATGTATTACAATTTAGTTTACAAATTAAATTCACGATATCCTTCACTGCTACGTTGGTCTTGTGTTCGTAAACGAGGTTACTGACCATAAGGCTCTGGGTTCGAATCCCGGGTTGAGATAAAATTTGAGTTATTCTGTCAAAAAAAAAACTCAGTAGAAACCTTGCTACCGAGATTTGTCCTGCGCCTGATCTCTCTCTAGTCGTGTAGAATTTTCGTCTTCCATCGGACTATGAAAGTGAGGGAATAGAGAATGAACCCAGTTCCTGTGCATATACTCGGGCATTACAATCCTGTCTTGCACAGATGGCTTGCCAGGATCAAAATTTGGTCTTGACGTTATTTTTCTTCAACAAGAGAAAAGAGAAGCATATCAAAAATTAATATTTTAGGTATACTAGTTTGACGATCTAAAACAACCGTTTAACAGCCAACATTAGACGTGATTTTATTATTAATTAGTAGTATTGGTAAGTTAAGGAAGATACAACCAGAAATATTTTTTACATTAGGTTTATAATATTGTTTAAGGTGGAATATTGGGTAATGTGAAGAATCGACGCTTCGGGAAGTCTGCAGTCGTGAACACGTACATGATTGCCCCCGTCACTATATCAGATTTGATAGACCACAAATCATCGCTAAAGAACACCGATTCCTTTCAAAGATGATTCACGAGGCTATTGAAATTAAAAAACATCCTAATTTCAATACAGAAGATGGCTGGGTGCTACCATCTGCTTGGGATCCTATAATTAATAAAATTAAAACCCAAACCAAGCATACAACTGCAATACTTTAAGATACTATAAGTTCGTACTGCATAGTACGGAACGAAAATTAATAATTTTAATCTATGGTAACCGCGGTTGACTATGACATTTACGAGACGTTGAACATCTTAGTCTCCCCCGTGACCATGGGCGCTGTAAAGTGCTCGAAACGTCGGGTATTTAAAAAATTAAGTTCCGTAAAAACTAGTATTATTTAACTATTGGCATTACTGTACTAAGGCATTGATGTTGCAAAACATCATTGTTGTCTGAGCTGAAGGACATCTATATGATATATATGGAGGACATAACTGCTGGCTTTTACGTGGTAGAGAGCCATGCTGCAGCTTTATTAGTGGTAGAGTTGTAGTACGAATGAGTCGGCTCGACAGGGGAAGGACTATGCTCTCAAAGAATAGCATCGTAAAATAGTAGCTTAACGCTGCTGTGTTTTGTATGATGAGAGAACCGGAGACCCTTTTTACTGAAAATGAGGCATTTTATCTTAACCCTCTCGAGTGACAAGTTGAATATCTTGGTTGCAAGGATTTGCTTTTAGTGTCACGCACGTTGGTAGTGGATTGAATATCAAAGTGCCAAAAGTCATCACTATGGCATCTTTGAGAAGCCATAAAATATTTCTGTTATTTCTCATAGTGGCGTTTTATATATGTACGACCGGTTCCAAAAAACAGTTAAAATTTGACTAAACCCAATATCACACCTAAGAGTAGTACCCCAAGGACCAATATTGGGGCCGTTAGTCTTTTTAATATATATGTGATCATATTTTAACGCAGAAAATTATCTGAAATAGCAGGTGTTGTTTGCTTGCTACGGGGAAACATTGAATCAATAAAAAAACATTGAAAAAAAAACATTTGAACTTTTTTACTGTTACTTATTATTATTATTATTATTATTAGCATAAAATGTCCCACTGCAGGATGAAGGTCTCCCTACTCTCTTTCTACTTTTCCCTCTCCAGAGCCAACGTAGACCAGTTCTTTAGAAAGAGTCCGTTCATCTCGCCATCTCTGCCTGGGTTTGCCTGACTAAAGCCTTTTATAGGGACCCATTGGCCCATTGATCGTTTGGCATTCGGTAGATGTATCCAGCCTATGCCCATTTTCGCTTAAATGACTGTAATTTTTAAATAATGTTGTATTTTATCCTATGAATAAATTTTATATGGAAATTGAAAAATCAGTGTACAAAATAAGTGTCAAAACAAAATGACGTAATTCCGAATCAATGAGGAAACGCGTGGGTTGCTTTTATCACGATTAAAATACGAAAAAAATGTTATTATAATTTATCTCGTGAATGTACAAAATTACAACACGCTTAGGTTTGTTTTTTAGCTACGTTATTGCAAATTGTTTTTTAAAAATAATAATATTTTCCAATACCATTTTATAAGTGTAGATCGGCATCCGCGTTCCCCACTAGATGACCTGGTCTCAAATGCAGGAATTCGATGGATGTAGGTATTCAGGACCGTGCTTTGTGGTATTCCTTGGAAGAGACCTTTGTTCAGCAGTGGACTTGTAATGCTGTAATGAAGACGCAATTACACTTTCCTAAGGGTCGATCGGTAGGCAAAAACATTGTTGCCCCTAAATCAAATTCAGTTTGGGATAATAATTTAAGATAAAAGTAGTATATCATTATTTATATATTTGAACTTAATTTTAAAATTTGGCTACTCTTTGAAAAACAACCCTGTATATGGGTGAATAGTTTATATGACGAAGGTGTGCAGAAAGCTAAAATTTAAATATAATAAGTGTTGAAAATACATTTAATGAAATTAAATGAAACATTAATTATTTAAATTCATACTGCTAATGTCAAGCATGTAAATAGTCTGTGGTCAAAAAGTCAGACAGAGTAGAGATTGTCGCCAAAGAATTTGGCTGTAATGACCATGATGATAACTGTAATTATGATTGCGTCGTAAACGAATCAATTACACCACACCGTATCATTCCGTGGGTGTCGTAAGAGGAGACATGGCGAAATTAAATAGAAAAATGTTACGATCCATACCATCTGGATGATTTTCGGTCCACCACTGTGCAATTTACTCGGAGTTTTCTTCCTAGTACAACCTTCTTGTGAAATCGACTACCACCGTTGATTTTAACGGATCGATACGACTTAGGGACCTACAAGAAAAGAGCCTACTTTTTTTTAAAGGCCAGCAACGCATTTGGAGTTCTAGTTCATATGCGGCGTTAGTCCTCACCATCAGGTGAGCCGCATGCTCGTTTGCCCCATCTTATATATAAAAAATGTTCCTCTTAAAAAAAACTGCAACAACTATAATTAGCCCCCTTTGTGACAGTATATGGAGGAAAGGAATCAAAAGTTCATTTGATATGTTATAACAATATATATATATATATATATATATATATATATATATATATATATATATATATATATTATATTTCTTCCCCTGTCGTGTAGGCAGAATCTACGTACTTCTGTTTGACAAGATTCTTATATATATGTCTCACTTCTTTCACATCTACTAGTAGGTACTTGGACATCGATTGAGGGTATATTTAAATACCATTTTAGAGTTAATAGATTTCTTGTGGCTGTAAATTTTTTTGATAGTATTTGATAGGTTTAAAACACATCTTATAAACAATATTTTAAAGTGGTTTTGAAGAGTATGACCTGATATTTGGATACTGGATTCCCTCTGGATATTTAAATTTTACTAAAAGTACCGCTAAGACCAATAACTCAAAAAATTTTTTTGTTTGATATATTACTTAAAGTTGGTAAAGTTATAGGCCAAATACGTCTCACAGCTGAGCACGACTCTTCTCTCATCTATGTGAGGGTTTTAGTTTTAGGGCAATGAATTGGACTCTACGTTGCACCTACGCGTGTTGGCCGACTTCACATGTCTTCGATACTTTTTTTTTAATTTATCTTTTATGCAGGTTTGAATCCTTTGTTTCCTTCACCTCCGAGCACTTGATGAATCAACACTTCAAATTGCAATAAAATATTTCATCGATGCACGACGGGTTCGAACGAGGATTCCTCGCGTAATGTGCAATTTACTGTGAGTGTTGTGTCTCAACACGTGTCTACACTCATTCGTTTCCTATTTCAACACTTTATTAAAATATTTAAAAAAAAACTTTATTTTGTTTAAGTACATTGTCGATGCCGGAAAAGTTAATTTCATTATTTGGGGTATTGTGACGCAGCCGCTGTACCTATTTGTGGATAACAGTAGCGTATCGATGGCATGACTAAGACCCAAGTATTGAGAATATTTATTCCACATTTGCATGGACTTTGTACGAGCGATATTTTCTATTATAGTGTTGGCACGTTGCTTAAAAGCGCAACTAGGTTTTAATCGTCTCTGTAAAAGAGCTTTATGCGGTTTGGCTCCATTGTAATGATGCCTGTGCCTTAGTTTCATTTTTAACGTTTGCCATAATTATTTATTGGGGTTCAGAAAAAAGCCTCTTGTACTTCTACCTAAATCCCATTTTTTTAATTTGTTTGTTTTGAAGTAGAGTTTATAGTATTTTTGTGCAATATTAGTTTTAAGTAATATAATGACATGAATAGACATATTATACATGTTGTTAATTTTGGTAAGTTTTTTTTTTTACAAACATATATTTAAATTAGGTTAGGTCCCCTTATCCGGGGCTACTTAGATTTTATTTGTTTATTATTCTTCTTTGATAATATACTCGTACTGTTGTACTTTTTCCAGTGTCAAGTTTAAAAAAATAAGTTTTATTATTATTTGTTTAACAACTTCTTCACAATAAGTTGATGCGTCGCACTGTGAAGTTTTTGGAGATTTTGCCGCCAGTTTTAGCCAGCAGACAGTCGATGGTGATAGTATCTCAACACAACTAAGCAGACATATATATGAGGTTCACATAATCAGATTACTTGTTAAATCATTTCTACTAATAGTTACATGTATAGACATATAATATACAAAATCACATGACATTTAGCGGGAACTTGACCGCCGGCGGATTGTTGCTCCTGTTACGTTTAAATAATGCTTTGAAATGGATTTGGCCACACAAAGAATTATGCTATTTAGTGTATTAAGTGCGCAAGTAAACTATTAGTAAATACGACGAAACAAGTGCACCGATTATGATTAAAACAAGTTGTTTGGTTAAGTTATTTCGTCCGCCTAGGCGCCTAGAACTTGGATAGGTACTGTCGGCATCAACTATCCGCTGGGTTAAACAGTCGTCAAAATCTTACAAATACTAGCAATGTGACGCATCAGCATGTTGAAAAGATGTTTTCTAACAAAATATTTTAAAAGATAAATTCTTATTTCTTAACACTGGCAAAAGTATAACTGTAACAGTCCATAATCAATCTAAATTATAAGTCAATGCTAAATTTCAATGAAAAAGTAATGAAAAATTCATCCATTCATTACAGCCTTTAAAAGTCCACTGCTGGACATAGCCTCCCCATAGATTGCTTCACAGGGGGAATTTTGCCATAGTTGCCACGCTCGGCAGGCAGGAAGGAGCTACTGCCCATCTCCTGCTTCAATTTTCCTCAGTCTATTCTTACGACACCCACAGGACGAAATGGGTAGTGAATAGTTTTATACCGCTTTAGCAAGGTTAGTCAATAAATTACATAACAGTAAACATAATTCTTCATATAGATTTTTAATACCTACTTTAAAAAAAATTGAATCATAATGATTTCTTATGTATACACGATCACTACACCACTCATTGAATAAAATAAATATATCCTATGGATTTTATCACGTTTCATCTTTCCATTTTACGCTGTCGAAGTACCGAATGCTCTGCATAAACTAACTATCTTAGTGTTATTAAATAATTCAAATTTAATATACGTCATAGCGCGCCATATTGCGTGCGAGTAAACAGGAACAAGTACAAAGTGGTTTATTTATAAAGTTTTGTGCAAAATTTGTTTCCTCAGCATGGTTATTCTATATATTGTTGTTAATGGTTTATGTGTTGGAACACCTTTTTTTTGTAATCGATGGCAAAGACACCCAAAGGAATAAGTCCCATTTTAATGGATGTTTAATAATGTTAATTGAAAAACTTATAATTTTATTATTTACATATATAAATAGTAGCAAGTTGGTATGAGTTTTTACTTTCTTAGGTGTTTCTGGTTAGTGGCCGCCAATATCTATATTGCTTAAATGGCATCGATAGTGCTACATTAAAACATTTTTCTGCGTCAATACACCTAAACAGGTGTGGGTTGTGCGTGATTTACGAGCGGGAGTTGTGGAGCGCTCTGTTTTATTTATTGACGTAGTAAAATCACTTTGAATTTACTTTAGCTAGGTAACCCAGAAAACGTAGAAGCGGCTGAATAAGTTTTGCAATTATGATGATTGCTATCGATGATAAATTGACATTGGGAATAAATTTTTTTTCATTCGTAACTTTTATTTCGGCTTTTGGCATTCATGTAATCATGGAATTATGAGTTTTACTTTATGTCTTTATAAGTCAATAATTTTGGTGACATATCTAGTAAGTAAAGTCCCATTCAGACCTTGGGGGCAGAAGGTAAGTTATACAAGTAAATATACGTGGTAGAGCCATGCTGCAGTTGTATATATAATGCAGTATAGTTGTAGGACGAATGGGTCGGCTCGACCGGGGAAGGACCACGCTCTGACATAATACCAGCGTATAATTACCAGCTTAATGCTGCTGTGTTTCGTACGGTGAGTGTAGAGACCCGGAGACCCATTTTACTGAAAACGGTGCATTCCATCTTCGCCCCCACGGGTGACAACTAATCTACATTTTGATTTGCAAACGAGGATAGATGTAGACGTCTATGGGCCACAGCAACCACTTACGATCAGGTGGACTGTGTTTGGCCGTTTGTCACCTTACCTTATAAAAAAAATTTAAACGTAATGTCTTACTAAAATTTTTATCCGTAATACATGGTTGAAAGTAGTTAATAATTGTTGCTCTTGGTGGTTTATATAAGAACTTGCTAATTACTTTCAATACATATATACTACACACTGAATAAAACTAACTTTGGGAATTTTATCGCGTTTATTTTTTTTTATAAAAGTTTATGTGAAGGTAATATGGATGTTGTGGCCGACACTTAAATCCACCCTTGATTACATAAAAATTAGTGTTGTCAGAAAATTTCTCCAATTTTCAGAGCCTCCGGCGTTTTTTTTTTATAGAAGAAGGGGCAAACGAGCATGCGGCTCACCTGATGTTAAGTGACTACCGCCGCCCATGATCAACCGCAACACCAGGAGAATTGCAGGTGCGTTGCCGGCCCTTTAGAAAGGAGTAAGCTCTTTTCTTGAAGGTCCCCAGGTCGTATCGGTCCGGAAAAATCGCCGGTGGTAAACTATTCCACAGAGAGGTTGTACGTGGAAGAAAACTCCTTGCGAAACGTACAGTGGTGGACCGCCAAGCATCCAGATGGTGTGGCTGGTATCGGGACGTTTGACGAGTAGTGCGTTCACGAAATTTGGCGGCTGGGATTAATCCGAACAATTCCTCAGAGCACTTCCCGTGATAGATGCGATAAAATACGCAAAGAGATGCAACATCTCTTCGCAGCGCCAGTGAATCGAGCCGGTCGGAAAGCACTCGGTCGTCGACGATTCGAGCCGCTATGCGCTGGATGCGGTCAAGTGGAAGAAGCTGGTACTGGGGAGCCCCAGCCCAGAGATGGGAACAGTATTCCATGTGCGGCCGAACCTGCGCCTTGTAAAGTTGCAGGCGGTGTACCGGCATGAAATACTGTCCCGCTCTGCTGAGCACGCCAAGCTTTTTAGAGGCCAATTTGGCCTTCCCTTCCAAGTGACCACGAAACTGCACGTCACTCGATATGTCGACGCCGAGGATTCCGATACTGGCTGAGGCAACAAGGGGAGTGCCTTGAAACTGAGGGGATACGACAAAGGGGTTCTTTTTAGCGGTTAACGCGCAAACTTGTGTCTTCTGGGGGTTAAACTGGACTAGATTTAGTCGCCCCCAATCCGAGACTCTGTCCAGCAGAGACTCGACTTCAGACACAAGTTTGTCCCGGCACTCGGAGACGTTTTCCCGAGAAATATTGGCTCGGCCGGTGTAAAGAGCATCGCCAGTGCTGTCATCTGCATAGCAATGAATGTTACGGGTATGCAACATGTCATTGATATGCAGAAGAAACAGCCTTGGCGATAGCACGCAGCCCTGTGGAACACCAGCATTAATAGGCTTGCAATCGGAGCTTGCACCGTCTACAACGACCTTGATGCTCCGATCTGCAAGAAAGCTGGTGATCCAATCGCACAATTTCTCTGGAAGCCCATAGGAAGGGAGCTTCGAAAGAAGCGCTTTGTGCCAAACCCGATCGAAGGCCTTCGCAATGTCCAAACTAACGGCCAATGCCTCCCCCTTGAACTCTACTGCCTCCGCCCATCTGTGAGTTAGGTAGACCAGAAGATCACCAGCTGACCGACCACGGCGAAAACCGTATTGGCGGTCACTAATCAGCTGGTGATCTTCAAGGTACCTCATGAGCTGGCAGTTTACAATGGACTCCATTGTTTTGGAGAACAAGGAGGTGATGGCGATTGGCCGGTAGTTGGACGGGTCAGAGCGGTCGCCTTTTTTTAGGGATCGGGTGGACGTAAGCCGTCTTCCATGATTTTGGGACTACGCCTAGGGAGTAGGAGTACCGGAAAAGACGCGCTAAAACCGGCGCCAACTCTGGAGCACACGTCCTTAGCACAAGTGGGGCGCTGCCGTCAGGCCCACTCGACTTGGGGATGTCCAGGGAGAGGAGTGCTTTGCGAACCGAGCGCTGTGGGAAGTGCACTTCCGGCATGGAGCACTCACACCGCGGGATGGTCGGCGGAGTACTCTTCCCGTCGTCGAGAGTCGAGTTAGACGCAAAGAAAGAGCCTAGAAAATCGGCTTTCTCCTTTGCGGTATGGGCCAGTGAGTCGTCCTCCCTGTGCAGAGATGGAAAAGATGGCTGTCAGAAATTCCCTTGGACAGCCTTGGCGAGAGACCAGAATGCACGAGTTCCAGAAGGAAGGCGAACTAGTTTCTCGCCAATTCTGCCTATGTGCTCTGACTTTGCCTTGGCAATGACTCTTTTGAAGGACCTAGAGGCGGAATTATACTTCTTTTTTAGAGCGCAGGTGTTTACATCCCGGGCCGCTGATGCATCAGCCCAGGCTTGGTAGCACTCCTGCTTATAGCATGATGCTATTTTACAGGAGCGACCAAACCATGGCTGAGACTTGCCTCCAATGGGCACCACAGAGGAAGGAATAAAAAGTTCCATACCCTGAAGTACCACATCAGCGACAGAATCCGCAACAACGTTGGGATCGTCCGGCGAGAAGCAAACCCGCCCCCAAGGGTAGGATGCAAAAAAAGACCGCATCCCATCCCAATCGGCTGACCTATAGTGCCAAACACGGCGGCAGCCTGCAGAATGCAACCGCGATTTCAGCGTGAGTGGCACCACACTCCGGACCAGACAATGGTCCGAGGAGCCTAAAGGGGCGTCGACGGAAATCTGATATCCTTCCGGGTGAGAGGTCAGCAGAAGGTCCAACAGGGAAGATGCATGATCCTCCACATCTGGAATCCGCGTAGGCGAAGTAACCAGCTATGTCAGACCATATGCCAAGGCAAAATCATGAACAGATCTCCCCGCATGATCGGTTAAACGACAGCGTGGCAGGGGTCGCCTTGGTCTTGTTGCTCCGTTTGCCCCGAGCAGTTGTAGTCTTGAGCGGAATTTTGCCCCCCCACCCCCCCCCCCCAGAATACGCGGGGCAGCCTGAGCACCCACGCTCAGAAGTGGAGAAACATGGTCGTGGATGCTCAGCGAGGGATTCTCCAGGGGTGCTGGTACCCTCCTGGGGTAGTCGATCATCATTTAATTCCGCTACCTTGTTGATGGGGGGCGGGGGGTGGGGGCGGGATTTGGGCCTCCGGCCACCTGCACTCACCAGACGAAACGCGGAAGCAGAGCTTCCACTTCACGCCGGTATTCTGTGAGGTCGTGGTACCACCCCGGTTTGAGCCGGCCCATACGTGCAACAGCAAAGCTGCCGCGTGGCTCTACCACTGTTAAACGTGTTTGTGTTACAAATCACAACGGTAATAATGTTGCTATTTCACACTGGTATTTTGTTCAAACGTGGTCCTTCCTCTGTCGAGTCATTTTTTACGTTTCAGTTTCTTCTTTTACAAGCAAACATACATTAAAAAATCGTATAGTAAAGAAGCTTTGCTTGCAATATATTAAGCTCACGGAACTATAAGATTCGAATTTCGAAGAATGAGTAATTGTGAACGTATCCGAAACTATTAGATACAGCACGTGTATCGCGTTCTGCGGCCGAGTCCAAGTTGTGTTACCCCTTATCTAGTTTAAACATTTCTCCTTCGCTATCAATGTTTGTACAAGACGTGTGCTTCAATGTTGTGCCCCATTGTGTAACTAAGGCGATTTTATACTTGCGAAACTGACTGCCGGCTTTCTTCGTTAAGGTAAGCTAATAATGTTCGTTAAAAACGGATTGCTTCCGGAGTCAGCTAATTAGGTACCTACTGCTATATTATGGTACGTAAATTGGTCTAAACATGACATTTGCAGAATTTTCTAAGGCTACAGAGGAAAGAAGAATGAGAAAAGCTAGAAGAGTTAATAAAACGAAAAATGAACGTATATGACAAAACATTAAAATTATTACATGTGTTGCAAATCCCCGCCAATTTTTATAGTATAATATGAACGTACATTAATACTTCAATGGGTAAAATTAAAAAAAGGAAAAAGAAAGCCGTGGTAGCTCAGTAGCTAAGAGTTCGCTGTAAATTTCCATAGTAGGTATACGTGAGCAACACGGGTTCGATATTTCGAAGATATATGAAGTTGTCTAACAAATACCCCTCTCAGAAATAAGAGGTGGCTATGCCCAGGTGTGCGATGTATGTAGGCTCTAACTTTACTTTTAAAAAGAATAACGAATATCCAATTGACCGTGGTAGATATTACGAATCGGCGGTACATGAAAAAACTTTTATAAGTTTATTTGTACTGTCGGAAGTTATTAAATTAATTAATAAATAAAATAACGTAAGTATATTAATATCTGAGATGGATTTTGATCAGGTAAATAAATGCGCTAGCTTAATTCGGGTTAGTAAACTTTTTATATTCTTGAAAATATATTTTATACCTTAGTTTAAGTAGTACTTTTTATACCTTAGACCTGCGGTTTTCAAAATCTTTATTAAAAATATTATCCTTAAAATTTTACTAGTGCTGAACTTGGCTGGCTCACCGCGATTGCTTATCCCCAGAGCTACTACAGTTTATATAAATAGTAATTAGAAAACCGCACAAACGTACGTGAGACCTTATGTTGGTGAAGCTTTGGCTGGTCGACCATTACTGATGAATAATGGGCGTCGATAGTGAGACACGAGCGATATCTACCCGAACACAAATAGGTACCTAAGGATTGCGCGCTCTGCGAGAGATTTATTGTCCTGTCAATTATCTTTTTATTTTATCGAATGACATCATTATAACTACAAAGGAAATGTAATGTTTGTAAATATGTAGCTTTTTATAATATTATTGCGACTGACGATATGTATTATTGGCTTGTTGTGATCCTAGAGTCACGGGCGGGTAAAGTTAAACCTTTAAAACTGATTATTATTAAAATAAATGGTAATAAAAATGAGTTGAAAATTTCAATTAAATAATCTTTGACGATGTATTTACTTAATAAAGCATTTTATTTAAAAAAATGACATATCATCGTCGTAGAGCCATAATGCCGAAGAACCATAATATTATGATTGTAGCACGAATGGGTGTGCGTCAACTTGACTGGGAAATCACCACGTTCTGACAGAATATTATCGTAAAATAGCAGCTCCATGTTGCTGTGTTTTTTACAGTGAGTGTAGAGAACCAGGGACTCTTTTTACTGGAAACGAGGCATTCCATCTTAGTTCTCACGGACGACAACGCATCTGCATTTTGGTTCCTCATCGAGGAGTGATGTAAATGTCTACAGGTCACAGTATCCACTTACTTTTAGGTGGACTGCGTAATTGTTTATCGCCCTTATACTATAAATTTGTTCGTGAGATGTTTTTTCATCTTTTTGTTTTCTTAAGCTTTCCGAAAATGTAGGCAGTAATTTATATTCGTTTCAGCATTGTCAATGTTTCCTTTGCCAGCCCCTAAAAATTCCAGAGATTTTCGTTATTAGGAAGATTTGCACTGACTGTACATTTTTAATTCAAATTGAGGAACGCTATGTTATGTAACTACGATAGCAAATAGCGTATTAACTATGATTTTTCATATAAGGTAATGAATCCAGCTGTCCACGGTGGTCTGAAGTTGGTTTTTGAATTATTAACTTGTTTGTTGGAAAAGGCTTTTGATCGCGTTGATCATATCATCTTTCTAAAAAAGCTCCAGGAGCTAGGAATACGTGGAAACCTTTACAGATGGATGGAATCATATCTGCGTAAACGCTTACAGGCAGTCGTTATGGCTGGATATCGCTCAAATGTTGTGGACGTTCCATCTGGTGTGCCACATGGCTCAATATTGGGGCCCTTGCTGTATGCGGTATACTTATATGATGTGGGCATCTGTTTTCATTCTGCTAAGTTTCTGATATATGCTAATGACATGAAAATTGTGTGGTGCAACTTGTATTAATAATATTTTTACAGGCGTAAAAATATTATTAATACAAGTTGCACCACACTCTGCAATACGTGTTGGTTCAAAGAACAAATTATCAATATTTTATGATTTGAAAAATGAGCAAAATTTAGTACTGATGGAAAACGCTTCCAGGAGATTGATATCGAAGTTTCCGCATACTACAAGATATTTATTCTGTTTATTAAGCTTAACTAAAACTTTTACCACGATTTTTCAAAGGTGGGGGACTGTAGACACTAACAGCAATGAGTTACTCAAAATCAAAATATGCCATTTGTACAGTTCGCTCAATAGAGAGGCTCAAAATATTTTTGCGTTCTTTAAATGATAAGGATTTATTAGCTAATGTTAAGGAGCTATTAAGTGATTTAGTGTTACTATTAAAGGAACTGACCACCTGATGATTACCGCAATGAAGTTGTAGTCTTTCAAACAATGTTCAGTAACACATAAATTATGTAGGTAAGTTGTTATTATTTCAAAATAATTCAATTTCTAATTCTTTGTCTAACATTAATAATCTTGTATATGTTGATACACTAGGTTTATACAGTTTAATAACTGTGTATAATAATTTATTGCCATTTTGTGAAATTACACTGTTATATATCGTGTATTGTATTCAAAACTTTTTAAATTATCACTATATTTTATTACACTAAATTAAATCGTTAAAATTTATTGCTAATTGTTTTGTTATCGGAATAATTAATATTTTGACCAAATGATTAGTTAATTATATAATAATGATATGTAGTAACTATAATAATTCCAACGTTCATCAACGCACGTTCCAAAAATATTAAACAACTTTTTTTCTGTTGTTACCGATTTGAAATTCATTATAATATTACTTATTGTTCTAGAAGTTTACATGTATTATTTTTATGTTACGCTGTATTTTTGTAAGAACTAAATTAATTTTTTTACCGAGGAGAATTGCTGACGGGACTTTTGACGGAAATTTCTTAATTAAGTTGACACTGGAAAAAGTAGGTACTACTGTACGAATCCAAAACCAAATAGTCGCTGAGAAGGGCGGTTGCCATAGATTACACAGCTACAGAGTTACGTGCAATATATTTAATACGATGAAATTGAAAAAGCAAAATAGTTCGTGCGTCTCACCTTTGTTTATTCATGCAATCATATTAGGGGTGTATTCACCTTACGAGTACGAGCTCGCTGACCGATCCCTACCGCTATATCAAGTTTTATCGGAAGGGATTCGCTCACTGACTATGACACGCCCCGCATTTTGATCTCATTTCTAATTTTAATCGATTGCCAAAATTTTCCAAAATTGCCAAAAACAATATATATAAGAATTTCATGCAGTGTTTTCGGATTATATTCTTAACTAGCGATACATACCGGTTTCGCCTGGTTGGGTTTTATTAAAGTGCCTAGTGGTGATTTATTAATGTTGTGCCTTTTAATTTTTTCGAAATAATCATCAATGATCATTTATTTTGTCAATCAACAAACAAATCGGTTTACCAAAAAATATTAGCAAGTTTTTTGAGTAAAATATATCCTAGTTTGGCATTGTTCTCTATCTGTTCGTGAATTTTCATCCAGCCATAGAATACATACATAATAGAACGGGGGAGTGGGCGGAGACTGTGTAGCCACTAACATGTCAATTTGCACCTATAAATGTCAACACAATCAATCGTTTTCAATTTTCGTGTCAAGCGTTGCTTCATGCAAATTATTTAAAAAAATGGCAAATTGTGCAATAATTACGTAGGTATCGAAAGAAAAGCGGGAAACGGATTTAAAATAAAGGAGACATATTCTATAACCAGAAACTCGAAACTACTATTTTGTAAATATTAGAATTAAAAATAAAGAAATATTGATGTGTCAAAAACATTAAATCAAAAGTCTAATGTGCAAATTCGCTCAGTCTGTCAATACAGCTATTCGGGTTTGTAGTAGTTATAATACGACGTAATTGCTTGTATGTCTGCTCTCGGCGACGCCGAATCTCGTACAAAATAAAGTTGACAGCCATTCTATTGTGTATTATAGTATTCTATGGGTTCAGCCATTTTAAAGATTAGCCCGTACACATAGACATACAGACGAATTACTTTTTACAAATGGTTTTTCATTTGCGATTGGTATATAAACATACGCCTCTGCGATCTATAAAAGGAAGTTATTTCGATATCATTGACAGCCAATTCAATTTTATTTAAGTATATGTATATAGCTTACACGCTGAGAGGCACTCCATCTTAGACCTCATCTAGATCTGACCTTTAGGGGTGACAACGCACCTGTAGCTTTCTTTATTTGAAGTTGGTTGCAGGTGTCCATGGGTTGCAGGTGCTACTTACCTGGACTAACTTGGATTTTAAAATCACTTGTCACTTCAATTTGCCACCGAATACGAATATTCGGCCGAATGTTCGGTAAAACTTTTACCGAACCGAATATTCGGCCGAACGTTATTCGGCAGGATCACCTCTTGGACTTTATGTCAAAACTTGTTACCGTAAAGCGCGCGGCATTAGCGCCGGACCCTGACATGTTATTGCATCATCTAGTACTGAGGAAATTGCCGACACATACTTGTTTTGACGATTTTTGTGAAAAAAATAATAATTTCATTGTGTTATTCTTAGTGAAAATTGATAATTATATGAAAATAATGAGTGGCAGGAAATCTACTATTTAGAATTACTTTAGAGAAACTGACGACCAAAGTAAAGTGAATTGTACTAATGTAATGTAATGTTTCTTTGTTTGGTTCCAAAAACATTTTATCAAGCTTTCTATATGATATAATTGGAATTAAATCTACAGTGCCTCAAAAACATAACCGTTATATAATTATATTTAACTCATAAATAAAATATACTTTCAACACTAAAATTATGAAAGACGTGGCAATACTCAATTCGTAGATTTCAGTACAGTGTAGACTTTCGAATATTCGGTGATTTAGCCGAATATAAACTGAATATGAAACGAATATTTGGTTCATCTCTACTAATTACTCAAAACTACCGTTTACAAGTTCTACTAATGTTCTTCCATCCATCCAGTCTTTAAAAGACCACTGCTGAACATAGGCCTACCCTATAGATTCCTTGGCAAGCGGATTGGCAACAGCAGTTTTTATATTTGTGGTTAGTTACGAGAAAGTGCTGGTACACGTCTCCTTTTTCAGTTTCTCTCTGTCACCTTTTACGACCAAAAGGGGTTAGTGAATATTCTTAAATCGCCACTTCATGGTTGTGGTAATATAATGTAAACCGGCCATAACACGATGCGTGTTTCTTTTTTAACATAGCCGGGCATGACGATGAATTATTCGTGACGTTAGCGCATTACGTCATACAGGGTCAGCGTTAAAAGGTTATGAATCCTTAGGGGAATAACTTTGATGAGTTCCATCTTGGGTTAACATATTAAGTTACGTTTTACGTCAGGTAATCCATTAAATAAACAATGGCAAGATTTTATATAATAAAATATAAAAGCAAATTTTCGGGCTACAATATGTCCAGCGCTGTGCAGTGTGGTGGCGGCGTAGGATAATCCAATTTTATTTTGTTCTATAGATAAAAATACTAACAATGCTATCAACATTACTAATATTCCCTTTAATCACTGCTGGTAAGTTTGGAATTCTTGTGGTTGGAGTAGACGGTGTAGAGAGAGAGAGATAGAGTAGAGTAGTCACAACAGTAGTCGCAATCCACAACTTTTTGATTTTACAACTACGTATGAGATAGCTACTGTCGAATTTGCGTATATCTATCAACCCTTGGGTATCTTGGGTATCGCAAGATTAATTTTATTAATTATAAGATCTCAAGCAGATGATTGCACGCAACCATCTTCTCTATTGAAATTAGGATATTTTTTGATTTCAATAGCCTCGCGAATCATCCTTGGAAGAAATCGGTGTTCTTTAGCGAGGATTTGTCGTCTATCAAATCTGATGTAGTGAGGGGGCGATCCTGTACGTGTTCAAAGACTGCAGACTTCCACATAAAATCTGCAAAACTTAGTTTCATTTAAACGTGTAGTGTTCACGTAAACATAAAAATTATATCTGCTCTTGCCAACTTGCACGCCAAGCGTGGCAACTTTGCCAAATTTTCCCCTTATGAACTAATCTATGTTAAATAAACTTTTGACTTAGAGTAATGAATGAATGATGAAAGAAAATGTCCAACACTGTTGTATTTCGTATATCTACTAATTTTACTAGGAGTTGGGTCGCAGGTCATGGTCTCTAAGCAAAGGGTACAGATGTGTTGCCAACTGAAGACTATGATGGAACGTCTCTCAGGCCTGTATTTATACCCTTCAGTCCAGAGCACAGCATTGCACGCACTTCTGATTGGTGGTAGAAATAGGCGAGGGCGGTACCTGCCTAGACTGACTCCTGGACAGAGTAGGGAGTTCTGCTACCTTATAACCTTTCTACTAAAATGTTTTTATCTGTGGTAGAGCCACGCTGCAGCTATATTATAGTTGTAGCACGAATGGGTCGTCTCGACCAGGACCACGCTATTCACCACAGAATTCCAGCATAAAATAGCAGCTGTAATACTGCTGTGTTTTGTATGGTGAGTGTAGGGAACCGGAGACACTTTTTACTGGAAACGAGGCATTCCATCTCAGTTGACTAGTAACGCATCTGAATTTTGAATTTTAATTGAAGATAAATGTAGATGTCTATGGGCCTCAGCATCCACTTACCGTCAGGTGGACTGTATGCTCGTTTGTCACCCTTATTTTATAAAAAAAGAATTACTTTTATATTTTTTTACTATTTCGAGTACACTGAGTGCGCGTGGTTCCGTGGCGCAGTAGCTTAGCTTGAGTTGCGACGCCGAGGGCCGCGGGTTCGAGCTCCGCACGGAAGAAATATTTGTATGAGCTAAATAAAATGTTCCAGGTCTGGATGTTTGTTCTTGTGCAATTTATGTTTTTAAACTGACTCCACGATTAATAGGAGGAGAATATCCTTTTATGAGAAAGTAGTAAAAAAAGAACATAATGCTTCTAATGGGAAGAGTAGGTTTAAGGACTAAGTAATGTAAGCAGCCCATTAGATTTGAACATTTATTAAACCCCCGCTGTGCTCTATTTGTACAAACTATGGATCAAACGTTTATAATATTCTTATACCTTAACAAACTTCAAAATATTGTTATAACTTTGTAATTTAGCAGACTTATTTATAATCTCAAAAGGTTTTGCGGGTCGATGAATTTACAATTTATGTCTGTAAACAAAATGAGGTTGCTGAGTTAAGTTGCTTTATGAATACTCATAATTAAAGTTGTTTGGTTTTGGAAAATAATAGTTAAATTTTTTATATGCAGTGTTCTCAATCTTTTTAAAGTGAAGTGAAAAACTAACGTTCTGCCCATCTGATAGTAGGTGGGTTCTGGGGTCCATGGACATCTGTAATCAACTTCAAACAAATAAGGTTACAGCAGATGCGTTGTTACCTTTGACCACTAGTGTGGAATGCCTCACAGTCTTTAATCATATGGCTCTATATACCCTTCAGACCAGAACAAAGTAGTTAAAGAAAAGAGAAATAAGTCGGAGAGTGATACTATGCAGACTTCCTATTCCGAAAAGAACGTGTTAGAGCCACAATGCAGCTATATTATAGTTGTAGCACGAATGGGTCAGCTCGACAGGGCCACGCTGTTATAGAATACCAGCGTAAAATAGTAGCGTAATGCTGCTGTATTTCGTATAGTGAGTGTAAAGAACCTCTCACAACCAAATGATGCACGAATTGATTAATAAACGAAGTTTTGACGTGAAAATTGCTAATATCCTGTATAATCTCATAATCGAATACTCCTTATATCAGTAAATTTCACATTAAGCTAGCAACATGGGTTCAATCCCCGCTGCTAATCCCTGAGGACTAAGATCGAATATCCCGTTTTCAGTAAAAAGGGTCTCCGAGTTTTTACTCTCACCGTACGAAACACAGCAACATTAAATTGCTATTTTACTCTGGTATTCTGTGAGAATGGTTGCCAACCCACTTGCCAGGTGTGGTGACTATGGCAAATATCCCCCCTATAATCTATGCGGAAAGTCTTTGTTTACCAGTGGATTTTAATAGCCTCTAACGGTAACAATATTCTATGAGAGAGTGGTCCTACCCCGATCGAGCTGACCCATTCATGCTACAATAGCTTACACTTATTCACAGTCATTCCCATATCTTTGTAGTTTTTAAGTGAAAAAAATGCATATCATTATGTTGTTAAGTATGTCATTAATATTGTCTAGCGAAGAGTTGATCTCTCCTGTGATAAGTATAAAAATGATGTGTCAACATATCTAGAGTAACAATCTGGTTCAGATCTGTTTTAAAAATGTTATTAATACAATTTTATTAGCTTAGCTTTGCGTATCTATGCATTTATCTATATATGTAACGGAATCTCTTTATGTAATTTTCACCAACTTGTAGACCGTCGATTGCTGAAAATTTCCACTCGTGTCAAGGACCGGTGATAATACAGTAATTTAGTATCTTTATCCTAGTAACCTGGTCAGGATCACCGGGATAAATTATCAGGATCATCACAGGTCATGATCAATGCGTGTTTTTTTAAGGTTATTTTTAATTGAAATGTAGTAATATAATATTATTTTAATGTAATTTGATTGTTATCTGTTTTGTCGCCCATATAATAATATATATCTGAAGATTCTTTGAGATCTCTTGATTTTTTGCAGTGTGTATGTGACGTTAATCGTTTAATTTTTTAATACTTTATACATTTATTTTCTACTTAACTTAAAATCTGACAATTAACAATATCAAATTATCGTAAATAATAAATATATTTTAACTCCAGGACGATATCATGCAAATTTATAAAGAGCTTTAAATATTCTCACGCGAGTCACGCGAGCATAGTACGTTGTAAGGTGGACCGTTAAAGTCGGTATGCGAATTGGGTTCAATTTTCCACCTTGCCTACTGTGGTTACGGTGTGCGCACACCCCTAATATTTGCTACTACTCGTGCATAAATAACATGAGGCCTGAGTACGATGACGTCACAGCGGTGTGCTTGTACAGTGTACAAAAAATAACAAAAAGTAAAACGTCGACTCCATAGCACTCCAAAGAATAAAATAATTTCACATTATAAAGTGAGTGCCAGGATATATCATAAGATATATCCTAAGATATATCTTAGCACGGGCTTTATAATGTGAAATTATTTTATTCTTTTGAGTTCTATCTTCTATTTATAAGTAGTGTAAGGAAGAGTTAGACCCCCGACTTCAGAACGTAATTTTCTTTCGTTTTTACTTTTGTTAAAAGGTTTTTTTAACCCTTTTGATTTTGAGTGGCCTATGGAATCACAATCTCTATGTCGCTTAAATACTTAAATTAAAAACTTTATCACTCTTAAGGTTGGAATTTCCTTTCCAAATTTATATGGTTGTAACAATTTAATAAAAATCCAACATCGGTCCACAATTGGTGAACATACATAAAAAATACGGTTGACTCTACATTCCTGGAACTTCCCGCTTATTTTAAATGCAAAGCATTCAAAATTCCCCCTCTTATTTTTCTGTTTCCTCAAAGAGCTCAAAAACGTTATAATTTTGCAAAACCACTATTTTTTATTTTTTTTCAAAATTGAATAATTTTCAAGAACAAATCAACTGATTTTGACGAACACAGTTTTTTAAGCACTCACAGTTAATTTATTACGTCGAAAACAATCAGATAAGAAATTTCGATGTTATTTTTTTCGAAATATTTCGTTAACGATTTCTCTTCAACGTATCGATCGATTTTGATGCGGTTTACAGCAATCGACGGCGGCTCAAATCAAAAAAAAAATTGTTCTTTTATTAGGCATTTTAAAATCTTCTGGTATCAAATGATCAAGCACTGATGGCAGCGTGCGCGTGTGCACTTGGTGTTCGAAAACCGAAAGCGATAACTTCATGACTTTTTTAAATCATTAATTATCATAGTGGGAAGTTAAGTTATACGTACAGTTGAATATAGGATCCCCTTCCTTTTTGAAGTCGGTTAAAAAGTTTCAAGTACGAAAAATTTTGCGCTTGAGTTAATATAACGAGACTAACGAACATATCTTAGTTGCTCACTGTATCTGAAACTCATTGTGCACGAGTAATAAATAACATGTATTATAAACACGTCTACTTTAAATGAGTCTCCAATACATTTTCATGGGTTTCACTAGGATGTCTATCTAACTTTTAAAAGATTCATAACAAATATCCCATAACTAGGAATTATGAAAATGTTTTTTAACACTGTATATATGACCAGTAGCGGTTCTAAATAAAACCCTTGTATCCTACATTCTATTTTCAACTTGACCTACATCTAATCGCGAATAACGGTGGTATCTCTTTTTATAGGGTCATTCTATATTAAGATTGTAGCACGAATAAGTGGGCTTGACGAGGGTAGGATCACGGTCTCACAGAATTCTAGCGTAAAATAGCTTCTTAGTGCGACTGTGTATCGTACGGTGAGTGAAGAAAACCAGAGATTCTTTTTACAGGAAAAGAGGGAATCATGACATTCCATCTTTGTCCTTAGGAGTGACAACGTATCTGCATTTTGATTCTTAATCGAGGATAGATATAGATGGCCACAGAAACTACTTACTGTCAGGACTATGTGCTGATTTGTCAACCTTATAATCTTTAAATAAAAAATACTCGTATTATCATTTATCATTATCACAAGTCCTTTATAAGAAAGTTGTCGTAAATAACAGAACGTGGTATATAATATATTCAAAAATTAGTTTTACGTTATGAAAGTGAAACTGCTATGAAAGTAAAACAAGTAAAGTTTTTAAGGCCTTTATTTCGAAATTTTAAACAAAACTGGTCACGAAACTGCTGTGTAGCAAAACATGAGTATTCCATTTATGAACTCATGTGGTAGCAATAAGACCGCCTTTTGTTTTCCCTCATTATTTGTTTATTTTATGATAATATTTCCTTGCTATAAAATAAAGAGTAATGTACTGTGTGTCGTAATGTCCATATGATATAATTATAAGTTCGTAAACTTTATCAGTATCACGTTAGCTAACAAGTTTGAAGATTAAATATATAAAACTAAATTATACAAAATTTAATTTATGTAACGAATTTCCTAGATGTAAAGATAAAACCGCTTCGATACAATTTTACACCATACTTATATAGCTCCATTTTCAAAAATTCTTCTGGAAATTAATAAAGTTAGTGAAGGGGGTAATAGCCAAAATCTTATATTATTTATTCGAGGAAAAGCTTTATCTGGTGCTCCTAATATTAATGGAATTAATCAATTTCCAAATCCTCGAATTATATTTAATTGGTATAACTATAAAAATATTGCTTGAGCCTGCAGGCCATCCCTGGAACTTTCCGCTAATTTTAAATACAAAGCGCTCCAAATTTCACCAAATTATGTTGCGAAATCTCGAAGTTATGTTAAAAAAAAGTTTTTTCAAATTCTTTCTCCTTCGATATCTCACGAACGAATAAACCAATTTTTATTTACCAAACGGCATTCGACGTCATTTTTTAAGGTCAAGAGCTGATTCGTTTTCGAAATCGATCGGTACAGCCTTATAAAAGTTATTCCAAAAAAACAGTTTTTCAAAATTTTTATTTTATAGATTTCTCAAAATCTACTCGTCCTAATTAGTTCATAATATTGTTACCAAATCTATTCCACATTGAGATCTTTAGAACGCCACAAAATCGCAAACGCATCTCAATCGATTAAGACGTCCAAAAGTTATGAAAGGTTTACTTACTTACACACATACACAATACATACATACATCCGTACGGACGTCCACGTGAAATTAGTCAGAATAGCTTCCTAGGATCTCAAAAAGTCAAGATCTAATGAAAATCGATTTTCGAAAATCGGGGTGAAACCCATAAATTCCCTATTTTTGAAAAATTTTCAATTTAAAAGTTAAAAATTATAATAAAAGCATGAGCTATTACGACAGTATTATTAATATTACATAATAGTAATTTGATCATCTCCAATTAAAGATCCAGGAGTACCTAATTCAGTACGAATTAATAATCTTAAAGAGGTTCCTACTATTCCTGCTCAAATACCAAAAATAAAATAAAATGTTCCAATATCTTTGTGATTTGTTGAATAAAGTCATAATATATACGAAAATTGCTCTAATGAACAGAGTCCCAAATGGAGGATGTTTTATATAATACGCGTATGTTTTATATATGTTCTAAAAATGGCGGAGCTAATTTGAATTATTCTTTTTTAACTAAATAGATTACAATACCGTAGGGGTCATCCTATATAAATTTAAAAAATCCACCCCTATGATTTGAATAGTATGGGACGAAGATTTTAATGTAACTGTCTAGACGATAATCTAGTTGTTACTTTGAACTATTGTTTGGTCCAAAAAGAGTAAAATAATTAAAACTTTAAGAAATGGAATAGCCGACGTTAAAAACTAATAATTATAACTTTTAACAAAAAACACAAGTCAACTTCAAAGCGATAAAAAATAAGTTATTTATTTGTATGGTGGATTTTTTAAAGTAGCTTAATTAAAGAATCTTCAAATCGGGTCTCAATTTGCGAAATTATCGCGTAACATACGTACAAAAAAAGCATACGAGTATATTCCAATTGTGAACCTCCTACTTTTTTGAAGTTGGCTATAAAAATAATATTCACTTAATAGCGTCTGAAGTCGGATTTTTAATTTTTCTATACACATGTCATAGCACCGACTTAGAAGCTATTATGTGAAAATTATTTTATTCTTTTTAGTTTTTGAAACCAGTTTTCACTTTTTCTCAAAAGTTTAATTTTACAATATAGTGACTCGAATTTGTAATAGTATGTGAGCTAACTATTGCAGTAAGCGATTGCGTAAACATAATAACAATTAACAGTTAACCAGATGAGATAACCTCAATTGTTTGCTCTCGGTCGGAAACCTTTTCTAGAAGTAGGGACTACTAGAGGCAATGTACTCGTAACTTTGATTGTGAATACATATGTTCAGTGCGTTGGTTTTTATTTTAACGTGTAATATGAGCGCACTGTCAACCTTATTATCAGTGATGATGTGGCCCGTAGATTTAGATTATTCTACATTTTCTGTCTTAATTCTTCTCCTCAAGAGAGGAAATTAGTGCGACCGAACCTGTGAACTAGAACGTTGCTATTGTTGACCTTTGTCAACAATGGCTTTTCATACAAGATGTTTTATAAAATAAGAATGACATACGAGTACATAGTCCACTTAATGTAAAGTGGATACTGGGGCCCATTCTACATCTATCCTCGATTAGGAATCAAAATGCGGATGAAATGCTCCTGAGTAATGTTTCCTTTCCAGTAAAAAGGGTCTCCGGTTCTGAACACTTACCATTAAACGTATATTATAAAAATTGAATTAACCGTAAATGTCATGGAAAAATGAATATCTAAATAATTGAAAAAATTCAAGGACATCTAAAGTTCGCCAACACTTGCTGAAGCATCGCGGTATGCTTGCTAAGTTATAACCCCCTCAAAAGTGAAATAAGGATTGTGTCCAGCTCTGCACCTAAAGATGAACTTTGATGAAGTAGAAGGTTACGAATAGTACGACGCTGACGTTACACTTACTGAATTTCGAATATCGAATATGATGTACCCGGAGCAAAATTGTTTTTTTTTATATTAATAGCAAAAATTTACGGCAAACGTAACCATAGATAAGACTGTATATACAGAAAAACGTAACACAGCAAAATTGAAATGCTATTTTACGCTGGTTTTCTGTAAGAACAGGGTCCTTCCTTGGTCGAGCTTATATATCCGTGCTACAACCAAGGTTAATTTCTAAACTATAAAAAAACTGGGCATACCAGTGATGTGTATATTATAAATTATAATAAACTACACTATCGCTGGGGCACACCATTAAAATAATCAAAGCAACCACAACAATATACAAAAATGTCAATGGCAGTTAATTGTTTTCCTAATTTAAAAATTGTGTGGGTTGTTATAAAAAGTAATTGAAAATCAGCCAGGAATTTTAATAACAAAGAAAAAATATAAACTGCTGGTGTTCAGGTATTAAATATTTCCTATTATTTTATTAAAGAACACTATTATGTAATCAAAATATTAATGACTCAGACTGGCGACATGATATGGTCAAAAAGTGCGAATGTCAATTCGCCTGCCAATTAATTTCTTCAACGTGAGAGGCCCGTGTCAATTATTATATTTTGAATAGATACATTACGATGTATTATGGCAAAAGTTGCAGGCTCGCATAAAAATACGTAAATATCATGTAATAACACAATTGTCACGATAACGTAATCATAGTCCGGTACCATTACGCAAGGGGCGCTAAAATGTTTTCAAATACATGGCCTTGGCCCGGTTGTCGGCTACATTTTAGCTCCCAATTATGACTACCTAACTTATTGGTTTTAATCATGCACCCAAGGGCGATAAACCAAATATTATGCTAATTTATGAATTGGATATTGATTAATATATTATCAATTATATTGGTTAGGCCATATTATCTTTTACAAACTGCAATTAAAGTTATCACCTGGGTGAATAGATAAATGTGACAAATGTGCTCGTACGCAATATCGAGCTTTTAGGTTAGTAGGTCGAATATGAATACGACATCGCCTTGTTGATATTAACTGTTCATTTGAATATTAACGAAAATCTGATACATATTTTTAGCTTTTATGTATATATTTATTTTTATTATAAGTTGTACACGTGCTAGAGCTACGCTGCAGCTGTATTAATTTTGTAGCACGAACGGGTGGCTCGACCGGGGTAGGGCTACGCTCTCATAGAATACCAGCGTAGAATGGCAGCTTAATGCTGCTGTGTTTCGTATGAAACGAAATGAGGCATTCTATCTTAGTTTGGGATGACAACACATCTGAATTTAGATTCTTAATTGAGGAGAGATGTAGATGTTTATGGGCCATAGCATCCGCTTACCATCAGATGGACTGTGTGATCGTTTATACCCTTATTCTATAAGAAAAGTACAAAAGTCTGCCAGCATTCATTATGACACTTGTGGCGAATTTTGCATACATTGAATGCGAAGCGGACAGGTCGGGCTTCACTTCACAACTCAAGGTCACGCTACCCGCTCTCAGTCATCACCATTATAATTACACCCCTTCACAAGTCCACTGCTGAACATAGGCCTCCCCCAAGTATTGCCACAAAGCACGGTCCTGAGGCACCTGCATCCACCAACTTTCTGTATCTTTAGCAGGAAGTCGCTTCATACATTTTGCTTACGAGTACATGGTCACTCGAAAACCTTTCTCCCCCATCGATTGTCAGTTTTTCGAGTTATATGGTTGGCTCATTGCCACTTCAACTACTGATCTGTGGGGATACGTCAATGAGAAATATTACCATGATAAAATAAAAAAATAACAAGAACATTTTCTTTTTCCGCAGGCCTTCAAACTATTCAAGAAAAGCAAGAACCGTAAGCCGCCACCACGAAACCGAGTGTCCCCAGCGCTGGTGCGCTCGCCTTCCTACAGCGGCACAGTGGACGCGCGCCCAGAGATAGACGTCCAACACTTCTGTCCCTGTCGCACCTCTCTACCCCCCCTCCACCTCGCCAACGAGTCGTACGAGAACGCTTCGTATTACAGTAGCTACAATAGCTACAGCTCACATAATAACAGCCTGCAGAGTTACACAGAGTCTAACGATGGTGGGAGGTCAGATTCCGCTTACGAGTCCACAAGGAGCAGTCCGGCTCACACGAGGCCGGTCTGCTACGCGACAGTCACTTACTTCAACGTGAACGACAGCGAGGACAGTTCCAGCATCCACACCGAGTACACCATGCTCGACTACGACCCTGATGCAGATGAAGACGAGAGTGCGCAAAATGTTATCAACGAAAGCATTGAGCTGGTCAGCACGTTATGAATTTTAAGCTTAAGGCGTTTTTAATGTTATTAATAGCGTTTGCTGCAGACTGTTTAATTTGTTTAGTTGTCAGTTAGAGACACGAACTTAAATGAACTGTCAGTCTCTTTCGGCTTTTTTACAAAATGTTGTTTATATTTAGTCTCAGGTTTGAACAAAAATCTGTTTCACGAAGATGTCCTGCGGAACTATGCAAACTACAATCAAAAGTAAGAAATCTGACAGCTAATTTCAAATTTGGCAAGGACTGTGGCGCCGCGGCTAAGGGACTTCTTCATTTAGTAGGACTATTCTTAAACTATAGTTTAAGCGCAAGAATAACTATAAACCGTAGACAGAGAAACCTATAGACAAATTGACGCCTTCTTTCGCATTCGCACACGAAAAAGATAGATTTATGCATACGTCTTGCATAGAAATGAGATAGAGCGGTGTGATTGTTTGTCCCTTTCTCCGTGTCGGTTTTTTGTTTAGCAAACTCTACAGTTTGCTGAACAATTTTAACAGCGTAGCGATTTAAGGAGTTTAAAAGTTGGTTTAAGTCAGAAAAAAGTCTTTTGTGAGCTTAAGATTGGTGAATCTTGTTCAGTTCAGTTCAATTTTTTTTATCTAAATGTGTTTAAAAGTCATAAAGATTATTGTATAACCTAAAAATTCGTTATCGTCCTTTCTCACTCGAGGCCACGCCGATCATTAGTCTATAGGTTTCTCTGTCTACGCTATAAACTATGTTTTGTAATAACGTTTATGCCATTAAAATATACATTCCATGTGTATTACAATTTAAAAGTGCTTACTAGAATTGTATTTTTATGGCGTTCATGCATTATGAGTTATGACGTATTTTACTATATTTACGCATTGCCGAAAAACTGTGTGATACTCAGATAATATTTGGCAAAGCAAAAGGTTTTCGCATAAATTAGTAATAATCATTTTTTACATAACTCCGTCCGTGGACACATCCTAAGTTTTTCGCCATTACATTTTTTATATTAAAAGTTTCTTAAATCTATATGTCTTCTATATTCCATACTAAAATAGAAGTTAGTGGCTTTTAAAAATCTACAATCTTTCACATATTGAGCGTGAAATGAAACGATCCAACCACCGTATACACAGGACTGAATTTCATTATACCTACTTGTGTAATACGGCTAATGTTACGGTAATTAATAAACTAAGGATTAGCCGGCTAAACTAAAGATTAGTATTTAACGTAGGCGAATAATCTTGTTTTTGTAAGTTGAACCGCAACTTTAGAAGCAAATAAAGATAAAAGAAAAATAAAAGAAGTTACATGAATTTAAATGGTTACATTTAAATATTCTATTTGTGTATTGCTAAAAATAGGGGTAGTCGGTTACCTGCCGTTGGCAAAAAGTGCTTACATTTGTATAATTTATAAATTATTTAGCTAAACATTAAAATAGTTTGCAATTGAAGAAATAAATGCAAGTTTAATCGGCTAAACTTAAATTTATTTTTTATACTAAGATTAGTTAGCTGTCGCATAATCAATCTACTGTTCATTTTTTAACTCCCGGTTGGTTATTCCTATTGGGTAATTGCTACAGTTGGCTCAATGACAAAACATTTGTAATGACTAAACTTTACTGTTACATACCTACCTGGTTCCAAAAGGAGTACGACTCCTAATTCGTTACCAACAACTGCATTTAAAATTTTAGTGTAACGGTAAGTACATAATTATTTCGGAAACTTCCAGGTAGGATTCAAATGCCAAAGTTTTGTTTGCGTTGCCACTTAGTAAACATGAATATCATAGGTGTTGATGGATGACACGGGCCATTGTGTTGCGATCTTTGCGGCGATATTGCGCTATTTCTGTGGGGCGCGCCATTGTGTTTAACGAGTGGCGAGTCCATGCTCAGGTCAGTTACACCGCTAGCAAACAGTTCATATATATCATTGAATATTACAACAAGAGAATTGCGTGGTTTTATTTACTATTCAGACAACTTACATTTCTTTATTCTAACAATATCAATATGATGAAAGTAAAGGTATTTTTATATTTATATATGTACTACCGATCTGCCCCGGCTTCGCACGGGTGATATCTGGATACTACAATAACGCCACCTACAACATTCGCGGAATTGTAAGCAATACGTTGACAAAGTTTTACTGCAATCTGATGAACATGAAAATACGAACAAACAAATATTATTTTTTATATATTCGATATACAAGTATAATCGCGTAGGTCTGGTGTTCAGTAATTTTTACTTTGATTATTCGTAATTTTAAAATGAGATACGTTTAAATTGTAAATACATTTCAAACAAAACGTTTATTATTTATTAATGCTTTGTAATTACAATTCGTCTTTTTTACCAGCTAGTTTTTTTATAGACCAGTGCTTGACTTGGTATTGCATTGACGTAATTTTACCTATATAAAAGGAACGAAAAGTAAATATCATAAATAATATGTTAAATTCCGATTTGGAGAGTATTATTATTAAAATACATATGAATGAAAACGAATTCAATTTCTTTGAGAATGTTAAATGATTGCAAGAAAACTTTAAGCTATTTTTTATATTCAGTATTTCACAATTTTATGTAAATGAAATACGAACAGTAAATATTAACACGCAAATTAATTAATTTTTTGAATTTGTAAAGTAATTGTCGTTTTCTTATGCAGTAATTTACCAAACAAAAATAAGTATAACATTTTTGTGTTTCGCCAACTAAGGTTTAGTTCCACAGAGTATATACCAAAGTTATTGTGATACAAAATATAATCCTAGTTTAATTATAGTAGTTAAGTCTGTTGATCTCAAACATATTCTATTAGAAAGTAAGTCGGATTAAGTCTTTATTTTAAGTTTGTAATTTAAACATGTACATAATATGAAAATTAAATAATTCCGTTTAAAATGATAAGTGTGTTTTATTTTTTTTTCTAAAACTGTGAAACTTTTTTATTTTATATAATTATATATACTGGAAAACCTTTTTTATCGTCTGGAAAAAATAGGATGTAACATGTGAACGGAGCCTATGGCACTGATTTTTACAAAAAATAAAAACAATTTTTTTATTAAATAAATAAATAAATTAAAATATCTATTGAAATTCAAATCATATCCTTTACGAACGATGATAAAACAATAAATTTAGTAGGCATCTTTGACCTTATCACTTCGCAGGGTCACAGACTAGGTTGGATATTATTTGAATTTCGATAGATTTTAATTTATTTATTAATGGATTTTTTTGTAAAATATCCATAGTACCATAGGCTTCCACTCCGTTCAATGTTACACCCTATTTTTCCAGACGGTAAAAAAGGTCATTCAGTATAATAATTTCGTGGGCATCGTAAGAAGTGAAACAGGAGAGGGGTAGACAGTAGCATCTTCCCTATAACAACTTAATATACTATAACAAAAAACCACAGTTGGCTATCCGACTGCTAAGCGTGCTAACTTTGACAAATATCCTCCTATCCATGGGAGACGCCTATATTCTAAATAACAACTAAAAATAAAAAATGCGATTCCTAACCCGCTTGCCAAGCTTGAAACCTACGGCAAATATCCTCCACATCCATGGAAGAGGCCTATGCTCTAAATAACAACTAAAAATAAAAAATGCGGTGACTATCCCACTTGCCAAGCTTGGCAACTATGATAAATATCCCCCTATCCATGGAAGAGGCCTATGTTTTAAATGACAACTTAAAAAATTCGGTTACTAACCCGCTTGCCAAGCTTGGCGACTATGGCAAATATTCCCCTATGAGACAATGTGTGGGGAAGGCCTGTGTCAGCAGTGGACTGTAATAGTCTGTAACAGTGATAGTTATTCAATTAATTAAAATACCAACCAATTAATATGGGCATCTCTTGTTATAGGGGTGAAATTGCCTTAAAAGTTATAGATGTTGATGAATAATTGATGATCGCAGCGTCAGAATTTTTGCACCTTCTACGCTGCCGCCCGTGGCAGGTCAGGGTTTAATGGACATTATAAGATTTACTGGCATTGCCCATTTTATACGTTTATACGTGCGACTGACATTGAAGTCATAGTTGCTTTGCAAAAGAGTATAAGTAAAGACTCCCTTAGAGAAAAATTTATAGAAATAAACACATATACGTGGTAGAGCCACGTTGCAGCTATATTATGGTTGTAGCACGAATGGGTCGGCTCGACCGGCGAAGGATCACGCTCTTACAGAATATTAGCAAGACTGCTGTGTTTCGTATAAATAATTATTAATAATAATAGAAGCTCAATGCTGCAGAGTTTCGTATGGTGAGTACAGAGAATCGGAGATCCTTTTTACTAGAAACGAGGCATTCCATCTTAGTCCTCACGGGTGACAACGCATCTGCATTTATTACAGATGTATGATGTGAGTCTATGAGCCGCAGCATCAACTTACCATCAGGTGGTGTGCTCGTTTGTCACCTTTAATCTATAAAAAAAAGACTTCTCTTACAACACTTATGGGACGAAATGGGATGATGGATTATCCTCCACCGTATCACACGGCCAAGTTATGATAACAAAATTAAAAATTATTTAAAAAAATAACCTTGAGTAAAAATTAAATACCGACTTAAATAAATATAAATAAAATGAGAACATCATAAATGTAGTCAATTAAATGCGGACTATTAAGTATAACTAAAAAACTACTGGTCAGATCTTGATCCAATTCATTTGGGACCACATGAGAAGCACCAACTTTTAAATAAAGAAAGAATCATCAAAATCAGTTCACTTGAAATAAAGTTCTGAGCTGACACAAATTTGATGAATTGAGAACCTCCTCCTTTTTTGAAGTCGGTTGAAAATAATAAAATAATTTCGTATTCTGATATCGTATCTTAGCACCAATCCTAATACTGACTGTAAAGATGAAATAAAGTCCCGACTAAGTAAATGTTTCACCCTTTTAAGTGGAATAAGGAATATGACAGTCACAATGTCGCCTAAAGAGTAATATTAAAAACATGAACCTCTATTTTTCATCTTTTATGGAGTACCACTCCTGAATTTATTTGTATGTATTTAATAAGAACTATTTAATAAAAAAAACATACACAAAAAGTAGTAAAATTAAAAACTTCGTACAACCGACTACAATATAAATAAAATGAGAACATAATCATCGCGTTCGAAGTCAATTAAATACGCATTATTAAGGATAACTCAAAAACTCACACACATATTAGGTCACATCTTAGTTAAATTTATATGGGACCACACGAATAGCACCAGCTTTCAAATAAAAATTGAAGAATTACAAAGAATGATCAAAATCGGTTCACCCAGAAGAAAGTTTCAGAACTTTATTCTGGGCGAACCTTCTTATGTTTTTTATGTGTGTTACCTCAGGGTAACACACATAAAAAACATACAGTCGAATTGAACACCTCCTCCTTTTTGAAGCCAGTAAAAAAAGAACACAATCAAATTGTAAACCTGCCCTTCTTTTCGATGTTGGCTAGTTATAAATATATCAAACTCCAATCCCACATACAGGTAATGGGAAACAGCATAACTGTAGTGCCACGTATTGGCGGTGAAAGAATATCCACTACCTCATGTCGTACTTTGGATGTCATAAAAGGCGACAGAAGGAAACTGAAACAGAAGGATGGGCAGAGGCCTGCCTTTCTGAAAACAACATAAAATAATTTAAAAACTGCAGTTGCCAACCCTTCTGCCAAGCGTTGCAACGGTGGAAAGGAACCCCTCTATATGGTAATCTATGGCTCATGTTCAGCAGTGGAATTTTATAAGCTGTTACGGGTAACTAGAATGAGGGTATATTTTTTAATAATATCCTCCAGAGCGAATATCGAGTATTTATATTATTAATTTAGGGATATAAAATAAACGGAGGACTTAATGCCTTAGGCACGGTTTACATTTTGAGAAGTGACAAGTGCGAGTGACAACTGACAAGTGGCAGTTGTCACTCGCACTGGAGGAGGTGCTCAAGTGAATAAGCGATTTTCCGAACGCAATATTGCCTTAAATGTATACCAAATTGCCTCTTTACCCAAACCAAATCAAATTACTTCCGCCTTATTTACTAAACGAAAATTGGAAAGATATATATTCAACTTATTTGTAAAATAATTTATCAGTATTTTTGAATATTAAAGGAACTGTTGTTGAGAATGATGTAAAAAGTCCATTTGTGAGAAACGAGCGTTGCACTCGAGCAATACGAAGTGCAGTGCAACAAATTGTACAATTGCTCCACAAGACATGAGCTTGTGGAGCAATTGTACAATTTGTTCGGTTTCATCATGTTTACGAACTTATATTGGACTGAGCTTACTTACAAATAGGGTACGTGGCACGTGTAAACTTGAGAAATTATTGATACACGTGAAACTCTATTTGTAAGGTAACAAGTATTCATAAAGGCCGAATAGATATAAGATATTATGATTATTTTACTGAAAGTCCGTAAAAAGTGTTGGAAATGAGCTTTCTCCCTGTCTGTGGTAATAAGTCTGTAGTAGGAAGGATTTCCTTTAATCGTCATACCATTTCATGGAACACGGGTGACAAACAATTACACAGTGTCATTGTTGCCATATATACAGACTTAACCGTATTTATACAGATTTTCGGTATGTAATACAGAGATTTTTTAATTCTATTGATTGAATTACCATAATATTCAACTTAAAACAGAACAAAGCAAAATATATGACTAGATACCGTGTTACACACATCACTGCATGATTGTATTCTTTATAGTTCTTTTTTTACAAGTTTACAACATAATTAGTTAGTATGGCGGCATTACAAGTGTATTATAAAATATGTATATATAAAATATGTATGACTGAAAATAATAAAGTAATTATTAGTTTGTTTTTTGCAAATGTTTGAGTTTTTATATGTTGTTTATTTAAATTTATGGTCTCAATTTAATTTAACAGATTTTAGCAGTTTCTACTACAGATATAAAAGGCTCAAGGTATCTGGCAACACTGCACACTGTCTACTGTACTTACTGTTTGTCACTGATTACCTGAAACGCTGCTGCCCTTTGCCAGTCTGTATCTAGATATTTTGGATAGAGGTTTTTCCTAATCAGTGGTAAACGTAATTTCACTGTTAGGAAATTTTGGTAATTTATATTAATTTATTGTTTATTTGATAAAATATTCTATTCTATTCTAAATAGATCTTAAATTTTATGATTTTGTTTTTTATTCAGGAAAGACAAACTTCTCCTTTGGAGAACGTCCATTAATTACGTGCGGCTCAATACGGGGGGAGGGGGGTTCGAAAAAAATCACGAAACATCACCAGGGGCAGGGAAGGTGTAGTGAGATATCACGTGTGTTTATTTTGTCGTTGAACGCGCCATTTCTAAACTGAAAAGTGACGCGTGATCTCAACTCGCCTTTACCAGGCATCCCCCAACCGATACTTCCTCCTTACCTGATTTTGCAGTCATCAAGTGGCCTATATTTTCTGAAACCTCAATAGCATGATGGCAAGACCTTTGCCACATTTCTTGGCGTTAGTGTCTTGGAATTATCCCAACACAGGAGGGCTTGGACAAATTTCCTTATGACCTTTATTGCCCTAGCCTGAAGTATGATCTTCGGGAGCTTGTGGAAAGGACATGCCAGTCCAGAGTTCCCCGTAGGCGAAAAAGACACAATAGTTACGCAATGGAAATATTAATATATGATTCGTGAGTCAGGGAAGGGTTAAATATATTAATTTACAGCACATTATATGTTTTTCACATGATTACGCCTTCCTTTAAAATTCTAATGCCAGTCGAAAACAATCTGCAATCTTAATGTCAGTCTGGACATTTTATCACAGTTCTTAATATACCAGAATTAAATTACATTATACCTGTATTTACAAATAATATTCTGAAAGTTTATAATATACTTGATACCAAAAATTAGGTTAGCCTAAAACCTCACCACATATCACTATAGGTGGGAAAGGGTTAAAATATTATTAAAAAACATCACGTGATTAATAGACGAACTCTTATAGAAAAGATCAGCCATTATCGCCTAGCTTGAAGTCCAAGTTTAAACTTTTTATTCAATTTAGGCTACCTTTAAACTTTAATAAACGTCAAAACCTTTTATTACGTGGTAGAGCCACGCTGCAGCTATATTATAGTTGCAGCACGAATGCATCGGTTCCACCGGGGCAGGACCACGCTCTCACAGAATACCAGGGTAAAATAGCAGCATAATGCTGCTGTGTCTCGTATGGTGAGTGTAGAGAACCGGATACCCCTTTTACTGGAATCGGGACATTCCATCTTAGTCCTCATGGGTGACAACGCATTTGCGTATTGATTCTTAATTGAGGATAAATATGAAGGTCTATAGGCCACAGCATCCACTTACCATCAGGTGGACTGTGTGCTCGTTTGTCACCCAATGTTATAAAAAAAAACTTACACCAGTTCTTAAAAACAGGACCTTCTAAGAGAAGAACCGATAGGAACCGGAATTTTCGAAATGTCAATTTTAAACGTAATACTGTTAGTTTAAACAAAATATTTGCAAGTGCAGGATAATAATTATTTCCAACTTCGTTGTCCTCAAAATAATAATCTATTTCATAGTAGGACTCTTTTAATGAAAAACCCGTAACAAGTTTCTATTAAATTTTGTGTCTGAGTGTTGTACTACGACGTACTGTATTTTTAGAAAGCTTAATGTAAAAATTTATGAACAAGACTTATTCTGGGCGGTTTTACGTTCACAGTACTAGACATCTCTTACAGATCTATTAGAGCCTTAGAAGTAATAGGGTTTTTTACACCATGTAAGAAATAAAAAAAACATATATGTATATAGTTATTATAGGTCTCGTAAAAAGCAAACGAAAAATATTGATTTCTATTCATAAGAATGCATTATAAATTTAATAATTCAATCTTAAGATTTTTTTATCCGTGTCACAAATTAGATAACTTAAAAGTAATTTTATGGTGCTACTCGGTTTAAAAAATACATAAAAAATTATAGTGGTTAGTTATAACTAGGATTAAATTAAAACACTATTTGAAAAAGGATACCCTATTCTGGTGCTAAGTATTTTCGCCTCCTACGTCACTTACAGAACGATTCGGTGTGATGGATTAATTTTTCTATCACACATAAAAAATATAACTGAAAAATAATTTTTTACGTCGTAGAGCCATGTTGAAGCTACATTGTCTGCGTGCTCGTTTATCATTTACATTTTATAAAAAAATATGGCAAAAGAGAAATAAGTTTAACTAGAAGGGGAAATAAGTATATAACAATAATGAAAACGTGCAAGCTCGTCCTAACCGGTATGTAATATTGCAATTATTATATTTTGGTTGTTTCCGCTGACATAACAACCATGTTAATATAATGGCGACTAGTCAATTCATAATGTAATGGCGTCCAGAAACAAGTTTCTTTTCACGACGTTTGGAGGCTGGTACGTGCGGGATGAACGGTGTTGCTAGTAATTTATTAATATGGTTACGAAAATTTTAGGGAAATATAAGTATCACAGATCTCTGTTTTATTTTAAAATCAATTTAATAAAAGTTACACATATGTGATTGTTCGTAGCAATTTTGAGTTCTGATTTACCACGAACTCGGCCTGGAACAATCGTGAGGAAGGAATAGAATATATTTCGAGGCTTTGTAGCAGCAGCAGGTAAGAGGTTGATCCTAAGCGTACAACAGATCAGAAAAGGAGGAATACTACATTTACAGGAACACAAAGCATTTTTTAGATTTTTCAAGAATTTATTTAATAGGTAATCTATTAAATAAATTCTTGAAAAATCTAATTTTCAGTAGCTACAAAAGTTTTTTAAACAAATCTGACTAAATAATAAAATGTTTGCTTTTTTCTATTTGAAATAATACAAAATGGAGTTTTAGGTACATTTCAATCCTATTAAAGTCCAATGCTGTAGATGTACTCATAGCCTTACAATAGGGTTATTTGTCACATTTAGCACGCGTGCTAGGCTGTTGGCAACCGCAATTTATATTTTATGGTTGTTTTCAGAAAGACCCTGCTGCCTATCTGCTATTGTTTTCCTCTGTCGCCTCGTACGACACCCAAGGGATAATAAGGTAATGGACTTACATAACCACTATATCAGGATAAATGAAGCCAATACTATTAATTGACGCACTTTTTTGCCAAAAAAATATTTGTGGGTTTTGGCAACATTATGCTTCTATCGTATTATTTTTTATTTTATAGTCCATATATTAAAGTGTATACAAATTTTTTATCAAAGTAAAAAAATTAAAATTAAATTAACATACAGCCCTACTTCCTGTGGTATCGTGCAAAGAACGCTAGCTTCGTTTCCTCGCTGGTGGGCTATACTTAGTGTTTGACTCAGAAAAGAATCAGCCCTACCCAGCAACGAAGACCGGTCGCGGATACAGTTCCTTTAGAAATTTCACCACACGTGAACCCTACGGACCGATAATCTCTACAGCAAATGGTAAAAATATGTTTTCTATATCTATATAATCATAACTATAAATTTTCGGAAATAACGTCAATAAGGCTGGTAACACTGACAAGTAACAGTATACCTAGACTGTTGAGAATTAAACGAGATAAATCCCGAAACAAGTCTAACGGGTTTAGGAGATTTAGTAAAAATCAATAGTAAACACCTTTGAATAAAATAACAAAAGATTCAGCAACAGCAACAGGTTTTGGATTCATTTTTCAAAAACGAATAGGTCCTTTGTGGATTTCAACACCTGATAGTATACTTAAAATGTACAATTAGTAATATTTTAGTTGGCACGATTAGGGTAAAAACAAATTTGTTTACATATATTACGGTTTTTAACACCTGACAGTAGCTTAAAATTTATAATAAGTAAATTTTTAGTGCGTACAAATTGTGTAAATAGAAATCTGTGTTTACCCAATTCGTAATTATTATGAATTAGGGACCAAAAGCGCCACAACCTATTATGCCGTGTATTGCTTACGAGTCCAATATCTTATAAGTCATAACACACCACTCGACAGAGCGAAATGAATGGCAGTAGAATCTTCCAACAACAACAAAAAATAATATAAAAACTACGGTTGCCAAACCGTCTGCCAAACGTAGGAACTATGGCAAATGTCTGCCCTACGTGACAAACCGTGTAGAGGGTGCTACTACGTATTCCGTCATAAAATGAAAAAACAAGCTAAAAGTCATCCAATGTACAATTTTTGGCGGCTTTACTCAAGTTACTAAACTATAAAAACCCTCATAAATTTTCCCCCAACCACCTTCTTGCTTTATTAATATCATAATTAATACAAAATTACTTTCTGCTTCATCTTTTGAACTTTGGTACAATTTTTTATCAGAAAAATAATATACTATACAAAATTAATTGGATTTTTTACGACATAAATAATAAAACCTGAAATTGAAAACAGATTTAGGCTATTTCCTATACAATAGAACATGTACATCATCATCATCATTACTAGTACACTGGTGAACATAGGCCTCCCCAAAGGAATGCCACAAAGCACGGTCCTGAGCCACCTGCCTCTATCGACTTCCTACATGTATTACCAGGTCGTCACTCCTTATAATGGGGGTCGCCCTACACTACGCCTACCGGTACGAGGCTGCTATTCGAGAACCTTTTTTCCCCACCGGTTGTCGGTTCTTCGAGCTATATGGTCGGCCCATCGCCACTTTAGCTTACTAATCCGTTGGGCTATGTCGGTCACTCTGGTTCTACTGTGGATATCCTCATTTGGGATCCACATCCTACATCCTAATTTTATATATTTTAAGTATAGGGCATAGCCTTTTCCGTAGCTCACTGAGCGATCTTGAGTGTCCTCATACGGCCAGCAGTGAAGGACCACAGAGGGGTGACCACGGAGTGAAGGAACATGTACTGTATGGTCGAAATGGACATAGGTTATTGCGGTTAGATTCTAGCGCTGGTTAGAGTAATAAAGCTGTAAAGTGATTCCACAGTACTTTTTGTATTGTAGCTATCTATATAAGCTAGCTATATATCTGAGAAACCACGGAGTAAGCGTAATCATCCCGTGGGTATAGAAGAAGCGCCGTGGGTATTATATGCAGAATAATAATACTGTCCTCCAGACCGAATTTCGGTCACGGCGGTCGGTCTCAAAGGAGACTAGCCATCGACGCAAGACAGGATTATAGTGCCCAAGTGCACGCGCAAGCACAGGTGGACCAACGGCTTTACGTGCTTTCCAAGGCACAGGGTTGAGACACCGCCAACTTCCTGACTGGGCAGATACCGAGAATTTTTCGATGGAAAAACTCAATTCGATTTTGGCCCGTCCCGGGATTCAATCCCAGGACCTCATGATCAGAAGTCGCACTACTACAACCACTAGACCAACGAGGCAGTCAAATGTGCATCTTCTAGATAAATATATTACGAGGGCTGCACTAAAAGTATCGGGAATGGAATATTTCCACTGTTCCTGTCATAATAAAATCTTTTTAATTGACAACTCCTTGGTTTTAAAAATCGAATACCATTTATTTATTTAAAAAAAGATTCTCGGTCTTGTCACAAGGTTTTGTCAAACTTGTTAGTCGTTGAGAAAATGGAATTGACTCGAGAAAATTCAAGAGCGATGATTTATTATGACTTTCGAAGTGGTTTAACACAAAAACGGTGTGTTGACCGGATGATTTCTGCATTTGGTGATGAAGCCCCTTCCAAAACCACAATTTATCGCTGGTTTGCTGAATTTCATGCACCTTCCCTGTTGGACCTTCTGCTGACCTCTCACCCGGACGGATATCAGATTTCCGTCGACGCCCCTTTAGGCTCCTCGGACCATTGTCTTGTCCGGAGTGTGGTGCCACTCACGCTGAAATCGCGGTTGCATTCTGCAGGCTGCCGCCGTGTTTGGCACTATAGGTCAGCCGATTGGGATGGGATGCGGTCTTTCTTTGCATCCTACCCTTGGGGGCGGGTTTGCTTCTCGCCGGATGATCCCAACGTTGTTGCGGATTCTGTCGCTGATGTGGTACTTCAGGGTATGGAACTTTTTATTCCTTCCTCTGTGGTGCCCATTGGAGGCAAATCTCAGCCATGGTTTGGTCGCTCCTGTAAAATAGCATCATGCTATAAGCAGGAGTGCTACCGAGCCTGGGCTGACGCATCAGCGTCCAGGGATGTAAACACCAGCGCTCTAAAAAAGAAGTATAATTCCGCCTCTAGGTCCTTCAAAAGAGTCATTGCCAAGGCAAAGTCAGAGCACATAGGCAAAATTGGCGAGAGACTAGTTCGTCTTCCTTCTGGAACCCGTGCATTCTGGTCTCTCGCCAAGGCTGTCCAGGGGAATTTCTGTCAGCCATCTCTTCCATCTCTGCACAGGGAGGACGACTCACTGGCCCACACCGCAAAGGAGAAAGCCGATCTTCTAGGCTCTTTCTTTGCGTCTAACTCGACTCTCGATGACGGGGGGAGTACGCCGCCGACCATCCCGCGGTGTGAGTGCTCCATGCCGGAAGTGCAGTTCACTCAGCGCTCGGTTCGCAAAGCACTCCTCTCCCTGGACATCAATAAGTCGAGTGGGCCTGATGGAATCCCCCCAATTGTGCTGAGGACGTGTGCTCCAGAGTTGGCACCGGTTTTAACGCGTCTTTTCCGGTACTCCTACTCCCTAGGCGTAGTCCCAAAATCATGGAAGACGGCTTTCGTCCACTCGATCCCTAAAAAAGGCGACCGCTCAGACCCGTCCAACTACCGGCCTATCGCCATCACCTCCTTGTTCTCCAAAACAATGGAGTCCATTGTAAACTGCCAGCTCATGAGGTACCTTGAGGATCACCAGCTGATTAGTGACCGTCAATACGGTTTTCGCCGTGGTAGGTCAGCTGGTGATCTTCTGGTCTACCTAACTCACAGATGGGCGGAGGCAGTAGAGTCCAAGGGGGAGGCATTGGCCGTTAGTTTGGACATTGCGAAGGCCTTCGATCGGGTTTGGCACAAAGCGCTTCTTTCGAAGCTCCCTTCCTATGGGCTTCCCGAGAAATTGTGCGATTGGATCACCAGTTTTCTTGCAGATCGGAGCATCAAGGTCGTTGTAGACGGTGCTAGCTCCGACTGCAAGCTTATTAATGCTGGTGTTCCACAGGGCTGCGTGCTATCGCCAACGCTGTTTCTTCTGCATATCAATGATATGTTGCAAACCCGTAGCATTCATTGCTATGCAGATGACAGCACTGGTGATGCTCTTTACACCGGCCGAGCCAATATTTCTCGGGAAAACGTCTCTGAGTGCCGGGACAAACTTGTGTCTGAAGTCGAGTCTCTGCTGGACAGAGTCTCGGATTGGGGGGCGACTAAATCTAGTCCAGTTTAACCCCCAGAAGACACAAGTTTGCGCGTTAACCGCTAAAAAGAACCCCTTTGTCGTATCCCCTCAGTTTCAAGGCACTCCCCTTGTTGCCTCAGCCAGTATCGAAATCCTCGGCGTCGACATATCGAGTGACGTGCAGTTTCGTGGTCACTTGGAAGGGAAGGCCAAATTGGCCTCTAAAAAGCTTGGCGTGCTCAGCAGAGCGGGACAGTATTTCATGCCGGCACACCGCCTGCAACTTTACAAGGCGCAGGTTCGGCCGCTCATGGAATACTGTTCCCATCTCTGGGCTGGGGCTCCCCAGTACCAGCTCCTTCCACTTGACCGCATCCAGTGCAGAGCGGCTCGAATCGTCGACGACCGAGTGCTTTCCGATCGGCTCGATTCACTGGCGCTGCGAAGAGATGTTGCATCTCTTTGCGTATTTTATCGCATCTATCACGGGGATTGCTCTGAGGAATTGTTCGGATTAATCCCAGCCGCCAAATTTCGTGAACGCACTACACGGCAAACGTCCCGATACCATCCACACCATCTGGATGCTTGGCGGTCCACCACTGTACGTTTCAAAAGGAGTTTTCTTCCGCGTACAACCTCTCTGTGGAATAATTTACCACCGGTGATTTTTCCGGACCGATACGACCTGGGGACCTTCAAGAAAAGAGCTTACTCCTTTCTAAAGGGCCGGCAACGCACCTGCAATTCCCCTGGTGTTGCGGTTGATCATGGGCGGCGGTAGTCACTTAACATCAGGTGAGCCACATGCTCGTTTGCACCCTCTTCTATAAAAAAAAAATTTCAACGTGGACGTGTCAAGCTCAGTGATAATCCCCGTCAAGGTAGTCCAAATACTGCAGTCACCCAAGAAAACGTTGATGCTGTGCCTAAGCTGATTGAGGAAGATCGACATGTGACATACTGCAAAATTCAGGCAACTTTAGAATTTGGCATGAGTCAAATACAAATAATCTTGCATGAACTATTAGGTGTAAAAAAGTTGTTTCCCCAATGGATTGAAATAATACTAGTTTTTATGGAATTTATCGCGTATATTTAACTTTTTAAATACCCGACGTTTCGAACGCTTTACAGCACTCATGGTCACGGGCGGGACTGAGATGTTCAACGTCCATATGTGATAGTTAACCGCGGTTACCATAGATTAAAATTTAACTTTTGTTCCGATCTATACAGTATGAACTTATGGTATCTTGAAGTCTTGCAGTTGTATGCTTGGGTTAGGATTTAATTTTATTTATTATCGGATCCCAAGCAGATGGTAGCACCCAGCAATTTTCTCTATTGAAATTAGGATGTTTTTTGATTTCAATATCCTCACGAATCATCCTTGGAAGGAATCGGTGTTCTTTAGCGAGGATTTGCGATCTATCAAATCTGATGTAGTGACGGGGGCGATCCTGTAGTAGAATTTTAATATTCAGTTTACAATGGATTTTAGAAATTTAAATTCTAAAATTGCTAATTTTAGAATTTAAAATTCAGTTCACAATGGAATTAGAGGCAAACAATTCCTTAGCTTTTCTAGATGTGTTAGTAATTCGGAATCCTGATAACACCTTAAGCCATATTGTGTATAGAAAAAAGACCCAAACAGATAGATATTTAAACGGTGATTCTCACCACCATCCTTCACAGTTAGCTACCGTGGGTAAATCTTTGTTTCAGAGAGCACGAGGGATTTGTGACAGTAAACACCTGGCTGCCGAGCTCCACCATGTCAAGCAAGTTTTGCATGACAACAAGCTTCGAGTCCCGCGCCTACGTCACAGTGAACGAGTGAAGCCGGCCACAGTCGAGCGTGTACCTGCTGTACTGCCATATGTTAAAGGAGTCACTGACAAGATTGGCTACATCTTGAAGCGTGCTTCCATCAAAACATACTTCAAGCCGCCGAAGAAGATTGGTCAGTTTTTACCATCAGCCAAGTGTAACATCACTCTGCAAGATGCAGGAGTGTATAAGCTTGATTGTGAATGTGGTCTCTCCAACATAGGACAAACTAAAAGATCAATTAAAACCCGCGTTAAAGAACATATAGCTGATGTGTAGAATCGACGCTCCGGGAAGTCTGCAGTCTGTGAACACGTACAGGATCGCCCCCGTCACTACATAAGATTTGATAGACCGCAAATCCTCGCTAAAGAACACCGATTCCTTCCAAGGATGATTCGCGAGGCTATTGAAATCAAAAAACATCCCAATTTCAATAGAGAAGATGGCTGGGTGCTACCATCTGCTTGGGATCCGATAATAAATAAAATTAAATCCCAACCCAAGCATACAAATGCAAGACTTCAAGATACTATAAGTTCATACTGTATAGATCGGAACAAAAGTTAAATTTTAATCTATGGTAACCGCGGTTAACTATCACATATGGACGTTGAACATCTCAGTCCCGCCCGTGACCATGAGTGCTGTAAAGCGTTCGAAACGTCGGGTATTTAAAAGTTAAATATACGCGATAAATTCCGTAAAAACTAGTATTATTTCAATGTGTAGTGTTCGCGTACATATAAGAAATCATTATTCCCAATATTAATACCGAATTCGAAAAGCGGCTCGCGTTACTTGGTGCGTCAGAACTCTCGAAAGATTCCACGCAGGATTCTCAAATGCTCTATACAACATTGTATCAGGTGACGAATCCTGGATATATGAGTACAAACCCGAAACAAAAAACCAGTCACGAGTTTGGGTGTTCGAAAATGAGTTAAAGCCAACAAAAATTGTTCGTTCGCGGAGTGTTGCAAAAAAAAATGGTGGCCACGTTTGTCTTCAAAACCGGCCATATAACGACTATTCCTCTTGAGGGACAAAGAACGGGTAATGCAGAATGGTATGCTAGCATTTGTTTGCCACAGGTCGTTTCTGAGCTCCGTAAAGAGAACTGCAACCGCCGCATCAGCCTCCATCACGACAATGCGAGTTCTCACACCGCACACAGAACAAAAGAGTTTTTAGAGCAAGAAAACGTAGAATTATTAGACCATCCGCCGTACAGCCCCGACCTAAGCCCTAATGATTTCTATACTTTCCCTAAAATAAAGAATAAATTGCGTGGACAGAGATTTTCATCACGTGAAGAAGCTGTCGACGCCTACAAAACGGCCATTTTTGAGACCCCAACTTCCGAATGGAATGGTTGCTTCAATGATTGGTTCCATCGTATGGAAAAATGTGTCAAATTTCGCGGACAATACTTCGAAAAGCAATAAATACATTTTTAAATAGTAATGTTGTGTCACTTCCTTGATTCCCTAAATTTTCAGTGCCGCCCTCGTATTCAAAGTAAATGATTTATAAAGTGAGGTATGAGAATATTTTCGAGAGTAATTTCTAACAAATTTAAAAGGGATTATAGAGAAGCAAGAAAACAATAAACAAATTGTTTCTATTAAAGGCTTCATCTAAGAATATCTTTTTGTCTGACATTCAAATGTCAGACTATACTAGTTCTAAGAAATTTCACAGAGATATAAAATTAATATAAGTCTGAGCGGAGAAGTATTTCTTATTTATTTCATTTGATATTAATTAAATTATTATCTATACATATAATAAAACAGTAACGAAAGAAAAACTGTACATTGAGTATTTTCGAGAAAAAATAAGTAGCTTTTGTTAGAAAAACGTAGGTAACTGATGACAAAAAGTGACTTTTTAGAATTTTTGTCTGTTTGTGTGTATGGTACGGCTTCACGCCAAAACTACTGGATAGATTGAATTGAAATTCAGCAAAAATGTTTTTTGTAAACCAAGGAAGGCTTTAGGCTACATATTATCACGCCGTATGTTATAGGAGGTAAGCAGTATTGATTTTAAAAGGTTTTTCTTCGTAATTGAATGCACAAAATAATTGAATGCACAAAATGACATGTTATTAGTTAAAATAAAAATAAAAATTTAACTCTCGGAACATAATAATCACTCTATTTTTATAAGGGGGCGGGGCAGTAATATTATAAATTGCAAGAGAACAGCTGTTTAACAATATGTCAACGGGGAATTTAGCGGTAAGGTTAGGCGACCGTTTACCTCATTAAATGGTGCAAGTTTAAATCCCATCATTGTTTTGAAAAATCGTAATTTTTGTTTAATTTTTGCACTTTTTATGTGCATTAGGAAATCTGAGAACTTTACATGTTCCATCTAATTGTATGGAGAGTTTCACACCAATATTACTAAACAGATTGATTGGTGGAACCTTACTTTTTTAAGGTATAATTATTTTACCATTTTAAGTGAACGTCGTGTTTAGTTACATCAAATGTTTCAGACTCTATTTTCTTTCATTAGGGGTGGGATTCTTTTTTCAAATTTAAATAGGACTACCCTCCCTCACTTAACATCAGGTGAACCGTATGCTCGTTTACCCCCTCTTCTATAAAAAAAGGTATTGTCTATTCAATAAAAATACCAATTAAATCGATTCACAATCGGCGAAGATAACGCATAATTATACATACAACACTAATTAAACCTAATTAAAAACTTTCTCTTTTTATGAATTCTGTTATAGATACATATTATGTCATAAAATGAAAACTTTATATTTCGACGCAAAAAATTAAATTTCGCTTTTTACGTCAACGTTTTTTTATAATTTACTACCTTGTCAAAATGAGGTTCCTCTCTCTTGTATTGTTGTTCTTTTTCCGATCGACTACAAGCTACACTACACGGGAACACGCAGGAAATACAAGTAAATGTATGTATTATCGTTTCATTCAAATTCTGCCTTAGTTCTAGTAGAATTTTCGTTAAATTGCATGTGGACAGAGGTTACCTCACGCATCGTTTGTGGACCAACGGCCTATAATTAAACAGATAGTACTAATGTCTGTTTACGTAAACTACTCGTACATATGTTGCTAAGCGTGCTACAGGTCACGTAAAACTGGGGAAAGAGCAGGACAGAATGATATTAAGATCATATTCATTCATTCAAACATTAGCCATCCGTTAGATTGCTTTATAGGATTTTTTAAAAGAATAAGGGTGACAAACGAGCACACAGTTCACCTGATGGTAAGTGTGTGCTGTAGCCATCTACATTTACCCTCGATTAAGATGCGTCAAAATTCAGATGTCACCTCTGAAATACCATTAAAATAAAAAGAGTCTCCGGTTCTCTACGCTCAATATACGAAACCCAGCAGCCTTAAGATGCTATTTTATGCTGGTATTCTGTGAGAGCGTCGAGCCGTCCCATTATTGCTACAACTAATATAGCTGCAGCGTGGCTCTACCACGATTTTCCATAGTCGTCACACCTGGTGATTGAAAGCAGGAAGATGCTGCTAGAAGATCTCCTATTTTAGTTTTCTTCTTTCACCTCTTACGACACCCAGGGGATGAATGTCGTATGTATGATGTTAGTCGATTGTATTACTACACGGCGTAATCTCAATACGTTACGTGAACAAATTTGTATATTTATATTATACTATCAGTGTACCCCGTCTTCGCACGTGTGATTTCTGGATGTCGGCCATATCACCTATTACTGCCACAGGCCCCAGTACAGCTAATGAACATTCAGGTGATCACATAAAAATTTTATTAAAATCGGTAAAACTGTAAAGGAGAGGAAGAATTACGAACACACTACGATGTGTGTTTTATAATATATACTTACTTATAATGTATATTTAACAATAGGGTGAGAAACGAGCACACAGTCCACCTGATGGTAAGTGGTTGCTGTGGCTCATAGACATCTACATCTATCCTCGACTACAAATCAAAATGTAGATGCGTTGTCATCCGTGAGGACTAAGATGGAATGCCTCGTTTCCAGTAAAAAGGGGTCTCCGGTTCTCTACACTCACGATACGAAACACAGTAGCGTTAAGGTACTATTTTACTCTGATGTTCCGTGATAGCGTGGTCCTTCCCCGGTCAAGCCGACCCATTCATGCTACAACTATACTATTAATATAACTGCAGCACAGCTCTACCACGTACATATAAAAATATTTAATGGGTTCCTCGAAAACGGCTCTAATGATTTTAATGAAATCTTACGTTTAGATTATATTTTGTACTCTTAGTTTATCTAGATAGGTGTCCTCAAAAATTTTTTTTTCCAATGTCAAAGCTTGACCGACTAGTTACAGAGTAAATGAAACGAGTTGAAACCGTAAAAAAAATATTCAATGAAAAATCAATATTCTCATAAACGTTCTTACGTTTATGCGAATATTGATTTTTACTCTATCATGATTTTATCAGCTACTCACCTACTCTTCGACCCTCTTTGAGTTTTGATCAACTTTTTCTTTATTGGATAAGGGTGAAAAACGAACACACAGTCCACTTGATGGTACACGTAAGTAGATGCTGTGAACCAATTAAGAATCACAATGCAGTTGCACACCTGAGAACTAAAATGGAATACCTCGTTTCCAGTAAAAAGGGTCTCCGTTTCTCTACACTCACCATATGAAACAGTAATACTCTGTGATGAGCGTGGTACTTTTCCATTCGAGTCTAACCATTCATGCTACAACTAAACTGGGTGATTTATTTACCATCTGAAAAAAATAGGGTGTAACAGGTGAACGGTATAGAAGCCTATGGCACTGATATTTTACATTTTTGAAGTGAAAACTTCTTTAGCGGCGTTGTACACTTTTTTTGTAATGGGTAAAAAATGTTAAACTCGCGTCAGGACACGTGACCTGATCGAAAATTCGTAAGACGAAAACTTCTTTAGCAGCGTTGTACACTTTTTTTGTAATGGGTAAAAAATGTTAAACGCGCGTCAGGACACGTGATCTGATCGAAAATTCGTAAGACGGTCAGCTATCATAAACCGATCGTGTCAGTTTTAGAGATTGGCGATGATGGTTCTGGTAAAAATGATGGTGAAAAATTCGTCGAAATTATGGATAGAAGTTTATTTTTCTGAGAGATATACTTTTTAATGTAATATAAATTGTCATGTTTGTGTACAATAGTGCAATAAATAAATATTGTATTCTACCACACAAATGATAGTACTTGTATACTGATAATTCGTGCAAAATTATTCCCTAACCATTCCAAAATATCAAAAATGCACAACGTTAATATTCAACTTTTCACTTCCGCCGGCACTCCCGGAGTGCAACCCGTTGTTTTTTTTTTTTGTTTTACCAACCACTAATTGGGTACGTATTATTTTAATTTCGATAGTTTTTAATTGATGCATTTAGTTAGTTCAAAAATTTTGTTGTTAAGTTTTTAGTACCGAAAGTTTATTTCAAATTAGTAGTATTTATTGATAGATCAAATTTCATATTACATGTAATATGTCAATGTAAAATAAAAGACTGTAAAATATCAGTGCCATAGGCTTCTTTTCCGTTCACCTGTTACGCCATAACTTTTCCAGACGGTAATAAAATCATCCAGTACAGCTTGGGCATGGCTCTACCAAATGTAAATGTGTGTGTAGCATGTTAGTAACTGTGTGATAGGCTATAAAATGTTAACACTAAGTACTTTAATTATGAAAACTCACACACACACACACAGACGCAAACGACACACATTAAAAGACTTTCTCAATTTTCTTACAAACCGACTTCAATGAAGTAACAAGAATAAAACAATTTCCACACATTCTAACAGCTTCTCAATTTTACTTTTTTAAAGTATAATTATTTGATCCTTTTGAGGTCGTGTTTAATTAAATCACAGTACTCACCCCCTATATTTTATGCATAGCGGTGAAATTCTTTCATTTAAATCGATTCATAATCAGCCAAGATATTGTGTAATTATACGTACAAAAAAATTAAAACCTAGTTGTAAACCTCCTCATTTTTTAAGTCTGTTAAAGATTAGTATTATGAAATTAAATTAAATGAAAACACTTAAATTGATACGCAGATCCAGAAAACCCTGATACGATTGTCTCGTTGGCCTCACGGGCGTGGCCGTCGACGTAGGTTTGAATACCGAGTCTGATTAGAACCAGTTATTGGATTTTAATTTTAAGATATCCTCAGTTGCAGCCCAGAGTCGGAAAGTTGGTGGTGTTGCACTCCTATGTCTCGGAAAGCACGTAAATCCGTTGGTCCTGCCCTTGATCTCTTTCCGGTCGCATCGAATTATCGTCTCATCAGATCATTAGAGTGAGGGAATAGATAGTGCCACATGTGCTTGTATATACACTTAGGCACTATAATATTGTCCTGTGGTGATGGCTAGTCTATGTTGGGGACATTATTCTTCCCAGGTACAGAGTAAATTCAACGAGACAAAAACTGTAAAAGTAGTTTATTCAATAAAAAAATTGCGTAAATTAAAAAAATCATTACTCTTTCAGATTTCGTTAACTACTCACCTACTTTCCTACCCCATTTGAGTTATGATCAACTCCGACTTATTTAAAAACGGATACCTGTTAAACCCGGAACTTTTAAAACTGAAGCGCACTAGAAAAAACTCTCCAAACAATTTCCGAATACCGACACACGGCTCGCACACGAACTTAGAAAAACATTGTTTTTGCACCCTGCGCTTCCTACGGAAGTACGTGGTGAAAAAGATATATAGCAAAGTTGCGTGAACGAGAGAGACGCCTGTGGGAAACACAGGGGTTGCGATATCCCATACGATCATTGAAGTGAGACCACGTAGTTGTATTTATTCACTCGGGGTCTTTGTAAACATGTTGGACATCTGGTTACAAGGGTGACCATAAATAAAATGGCAAAATATGGATGACGCTTAAAGATAACTATCATATGTATAATTTTGCACGTTGTTTTACTCAAGATATATCTTAATAGTGGTTAATATTAGCTGGAGATAATATACTACAAGTGCTACGACAAGTGGGGGAAGCTCTAAAGTCTAAGGAAACCTCGGCACTGTTGTTGGAAGTTTATAACTTTTTTATATTTAATATGATAAATAACGTCACAACCCACCTGGCTAAAATACTTAATTATGGAATTTTAAATCTTTATAGGTATACAGTTTAATTATTTTATTAAATATGGCTCCGTCATGCTGTGGATCAGCAATGAGTGCAGCGCTGAGGGGCGTGAGTTCAAATCCCGCGCGGAACAAGTATTTGTGTGTATGGCCTACAAATAATTTTAAACAAAAAACAAAATACTAACTATTTCGATTTCAACAATATTTAACGCTTGCTTGAATTCACATTCGCCTGCACCGTAATAGTGCTAATCAGTACGTAATCGTCGTTTCACCTTTGTTGCGGTGAAGGCCTTTAATAGACTATTTTTACAAAATCGACTTTCTGAATCGGGTATATCCTTATAAACCATAAACGCATGGCCACCCTTATTGTGGCTAGCGTAAAAGTTGATTTCAGTTTTTTTTGTATTCGACACCTGTGCTATGCGATATTCATCGCACTTAAAACGGCATAATGTTCGCTGGTTAATTAAAAACGACGGTTGAAACAATCTACAGGCGACACCTGACCCCTATTAAATTGTCTGGCTTTTTTACAAGTACATTAGGTATTAGCATATTTGACGATTTCTTAACTAAGGATATATCCTAGTAACCAAGACGTAGGTAGAACATAATAAAAATTTACGCTACTAAACACATCCCTCCTCTGTTTTTGGAACAGGAAAAGAAAATTATTGGGAGGTTTTTGGAACACCTGACCCCTGTCTGTTTTAAGCTGCTTAAATGCGTATTGCAGGCGTGACATATTCTCAAATCTTTTTTAATTTCTGAGACATGTGACTATCCTTACCATGTTTTCTTTCACCACTAACCGCATGATAAATATATTTAAAAAAATACTAAATTAAACCTATTTTGATTTCGTCTTTATGACGTCACAAGTGCTAAGCTTCTGAAATTGCGACCTCTCAAACGTGGCGGAAAAGTCAAGAATCAATCACTTTATTGCTTTAAGTATCTTCTTCAGTTTTATCAGCACGTAACTGTCCACAACTGAACGTGACTTCTTTCTGCTGTATTTCCTGTTGTAGGAAGGATAAAAAAGGGTCTTCGCTTCTCGTCGCTCATTACACAAAACACAGCAGCAATACACTATTAATTCACGCTGCTATTCTCTCCAAACCCTATTTATACTTAAGTTAATTTCTCTTATTGCACCTAAAAGACTGGAAGTCGATGGTGCAGTTCAGTTGTCGAATGATGATGAAGAAGAATAAAGTCGAAAAACAAATCACACACCTGCTCATCTTATTGTACATACATGCTAGATAATACTCTTAATTATTATAACTTAAATAAACGAACATTACTTAGTGGACATTACATTATACAACATTATTGGAAAGCATTAAGTAAATACAATATATATATATATATATATATATATATATATATATATATATATATATATATATATATATATACTCAAATAAATAGTGTATGCAGACCAACAGCAACATAGCCCACCACGACACAGCACCTCACTGCAGCGTCACCTTCTTTGCTGGTACTAAAACCGTTACCACAACTGACAGAATGACGACAACAATTGACACTCGTTGAATGAATCATGGTAGCTGCGCAGTTCATTATACTGCTTGTACGAGTGAAGAGTTTAACTTCTTTTTTAAAAATCTACCCTAACTCTTAACGTACATGAACACTCCATTTTAGTGAAATCTTAGATCGTTTTTTTATTTGCGTATCAATTAAGAATTTATCTGAATTATTGCAGAAGAGACAATCCTGTGGCTAGCATTTCGAGCAGCTAAATTTTGTTTCTTTAATTCTAATGACATATAAATGTGATTAAGCCACGCTGCAGCTATTTGATAGTTGTAGCACGAATGGGTCGCCTCGACCGGTGCAGGTCTATGCTCTCACTAGCACGAATGGGTCGCCTCGACCGGGGCAGGTCTATGCTCTCACTAGCCCGAATGGGTCGCCTCGACCGGGGCAGGTCTATGCTCTCACTAGCACGAATGGGTCGCGTCGACCGGGGCAGGTCTATGCTCTCACTAGCCCGAATGGGTCGCCTCGACCGGGGCAGGTCTATGCTCTAACTAGCACGAATGGGTCGCCTCGACCGGGGCAGGTCTATGCTCTAACTAGCACGAATGGGTCGCCTCGACCGGGCCAGGTCTATGCTCTCACTAGCACGAATGGGTCGCCTCGACCGGGGCAGGTCTATGCTCTAACTAGCACGAATGGGTCGCCTCGACCGGGGCAGGTCTATGCTCTCACTAGCACGAATGGGTTGCCTCGACCGGGGTAGGTCTATGTTCTCACTAGCACGAATGGGTCGCCTCTCGACCGGGGCAGGTCTATGCTCTCACTAGCACGAATGGGTCGCCTCGACCGGGGCAGGTCTATGCTCTCACTAGCACGAATGGGTCGCTTCGACCGGGGCAGGTCTATGCTCTAACTAGCACGAATGGGTCGCCTCGACCGGGCCAGGTCTATGCTCTCACTAGCATGAATGGGTCGCCTCGACCGGGGTAGGTCTATGTTCTCACTAGCACGAATGGGTCGTCTCGACCGGGGCAGGTCTATGCTCTCACTAGCACGAATGGGTCGCCTCGACCGGGGCAGGTCTGTGCTCTCACTAGCACGAATGGGTGGCCTCGACCGGGGCAGGTCTATGCTCTCACTAGCACGAATGGGTCGCCTCGACCGGGGCAGGTCTATACTCTCACTAGCACGAATGGGTCGCCTCGACCGGGGCAGGTCTATGCTCTCACTAGCACGAATATGTCGCCTCGACCGGGGCAGGTCTATGCTCTCACTAGCACGAATGGGTCGCCTCGACCGGGGCAGGTCTATGCTCTCACTAGCACGAATGGGTCGCCTCGACCGGGGCAGGTCTATGCTCTCACTAGCACGAATGGGTCGCCTCGACCGGGGCAGGTCTATGCTCTCACTAGCACGAATGGGTCGCCTCGACCGGGGCAGATCTATGCTCTCACTAGCACGAATGGGTCGCCTCGACCGGGGCAGGTCTATGCTCTCACAGAATACCAGCGTAAAATAGCATAATACTGCTGTGTTTTGTAAGGTGAGTGGAGAGAACTCAAACCCTTATTACTGGAAATAAGGCATTCCATCTTAGTTCACCCAAGGGTGACAACGCATTTACATTTTGATTCAGATGTAGATTTCTATGGCCCACAGCATCCACTTACCCTCAGGTCGACTGTGTGCACGTTTGTCACTCATAATCTATAAGAACATAAGCAAAAAAACCTAAGATAATTGTATTGATAAATGTAAATGTTTTATATATGGTATAATGATCTAAGAAAATATCATTTATTAGGTACTTTTAATCTCGTTTGACGCACAATATTTCATATAATATTAGAATGCTTCATGAAATGAAAACCGCAAAAAGAATAAAGACATTCAGAATATGAAAATAATTTAATATCTTTTTATCAGTCAACTCTTTTGAAACGTATAATATACAGTTATTTACAATATTGAAATAATACCCACGCAGTGCGTTTGAACTTTGTAGATTGAAATTCTATTTACAAATCACGCAAGACAAGACCAGGCTCTTAATAAATTATTATATTTTTTACATGCTTTCACAACCATTACACTGTTAGCATTGATATACAAATCAATGACTGTTAGGCTAAGACTATACTAGCTTACACGGTCGATTGTAACCCCTTGAATACTCCAATAAGAATAATTTTAGCGCATATGTTTCGGAATGTTAATATTAATCACTTAAAATTACGCAAAAACCCAACTGTCAAAACCAAAAAATCTATACAAATGTGTATTGTCAATAGTATAGTTTCAGATTATTTATTTAATTTTAACTCTTAATGTCCAGATCATATTTTGTTATAGTATAGTTTCAGCCAGATTTATATAATTTTAAATCTTAAGGTACAGATAATATATTGTTATTAATTAAGAATGTTTAATAGCATTTATTCTCTTTAGATGATACTTTTTGTTTGTACAATATCTTCAATATCATAATCTAATTTGGTAAAAGTTGAAGTGTTATAGGAACAGTACATTTATACATTTGAACCAGAAAGAAATATTTCTATAAATAGTTTGTAAAATATGTTCTAAAATATTATCATTTTTCATTTCAAATACTTGAGCCTTATTACTGGCTAATTGAAACGAAAAAAAAGTACAATCCAGTGTGAATGTTCAAATAGAAATATGATAGAAAAATTATTTATTATTTAATTTTTATTATCTATCTTTAAAGCTCGGTTTTGGTCCCATTGACTATGAGTATACTTAATTAGATAAACTTATTTTATATACTATATCAATATCACACAACTTAGCAAATAATTTATTTATTTTTAAATTCATTTACGATCAACAGTCTTTAAAATAATAATAATTTGGACTTTTACTAACTAAAATCTAAAATCTATCACAACAATGTAATAATGGTTCTTTATGCTCAAAGTATCTGCGAAGAAAAAATGTACGTATGTATATTTATAAGTATTTATTACGACAGAAAGCTTTTATGTGGTGGCACTGGTAGAAAAACCATCACCACATTTAGTCTCGTGGGAATCTTTTCTAGAACTTTTTTCTAGTAGTGCGTAAACTTTAAGGGTTATATTGCAATATCCAATTGTTTTATTAAGCATTGCGTTCTCTTAAGACGCGTTGCAACAGCGGAAACAATCTTTGAAGTAAGGTATGTAAATAAAGTATGTATTAAGATATCAGAGATGCGCGAGCTACTGGGTGGTAAGGACTTATTTTCTGCCTAGGACTCCGTCAGAGTAGCTACGTCTGCGGTGAGTCGAGATGACGACAAGGTGGACTGGCTTGCAGGAAATGAAGACTGCAGAAGACAAATTCTCAGTAGTTAATGGTAGGGGTTCTTGAGGATAATGACGAAGGCTTGAGGTTGTAGTTTCCGAGGGTTGTTGGTTGTGTGTTCATATCACGTCGGTTAGTCACCACTTTGGCGCTGGAAGGAAAAAGGGAGATTTCTCGCCGGGCAAGGTGTTCTGAACTGCTTATTACTTTTGTTTAAAAAAATCGTCAGACCGAAGTAACAAGTAATCTAATAGGTAAGCAAGTTGTTTTCATCTTAATCACACTTTATATATTTATTGATATAATTGCTGCTAATTATCAATATTTAGTGAAATGTTTATTTTCTATAATATTAAACTAATGTAGTTTGAAATACTCTTAGTATAAAAGAACCACGCGACTTAAATTTGTACCAACAGGATTTTAGTACGCAAGCTCCGCACCCCAAGGCCTGTAGGGTTTGGAAGTATTTTGAGAGTACTGATGATGAGGTGGGTGATGAGGATAAGGTGTTGGGTAGTGCGGCGCAGGTGGGGCTGGGTGAGGACCCGGGGGTGCCGGCGGTCCAGGAGGTGCGGGGGGATAGTGTGGGTAACTAGGCGGTGCTGAAAGAGGAGCCGCGATCGATGAAGGAGCTGCCAGTGTGGTTGCCCCAGCGGATGTTGCTGGGTCTTGCCTGTGCCCAAGCTCCGTGTAACTGTGCTGGGGTTGAGCAGGAACCGGTGCTGCTGGGTACTGCGGGTAGCCCCAGTTAGCAGACTTCGCCGCCAGCTCTCTTTGCGCAGCGAAGCACTGTAAGTGGCTCATGAGGCGTAGTCGGAGCGGGTCCTGGATATCTAGACCTTCGCAGCTGACGAGGTACCTCGCGACTTCCGCCGCGCATTCTCTGAAGCCGATGCTGTGGTAGTCCATCGCGTATCGTTGAGGGTCGTAAGCAAATGTGTCCAAGCCTGGAAAGAAGGATATATGGTTTTAACTGGCCGTTCAGATTTAATATTCGTGTTTAGCTAGGCATCGTTAACTAGTTGATTTATCTTTGAACTGGCTTTTGTTTACATCTTTTATTTTCAATTCTGTGGAAATTTGTACATGGCTTCATAGTTACATTATTATACTTTTTCGTTTAAAAAATAAGCAATTGCTATAATTTTTCTGAATAATATAAAAAAACAGCTCGAGCTCCGCACTCTTCTCTTCTCCTTTATTAAATATTATCCCAAAAAGAAGAGAAAATCCTTCTGCATCGTGGAGGCATTTTACAAACACAAATTGCACAAGGAGATACTTCCAGACCCGAAACAATTATTTGTAGGCCATACAAGCACTTGTTCCGTGCGGGATTCGAACCCGCGGCACTCAGCGCCGCATCTCAACGCTAAGCCACAGCACAAGGGAGCCGTTTGATGTTACAGGAGATAATTCTAATGTGGAGTTAACGTTTATTTTTAAATTACAGAAGCCAACTGCCAAGCGTGACTATTAAGACAAAGTGACTCGTAAAGAAAAAGTAAAATATCCAGTAAATTTAAAAAAAATATGAAAAAACCAGAACAGTAAATAAACAAAAGAAGTAGATCCTTATGCAAGTCATGACAGTAAATTACTATTTTTGAAATTTATTTTTGAATGAGGCGTTATTAAAAAAAAAAAAACTCAATTGACGTCATGTAATTACGACGAAAAGTTATTTAGGTTAGACAATCCCTATAACTAATTTTAAATTTATATGCACCGAGATTCTGAGAAAGTTTCAGCCTTTGTAATATAAACTAACGAGGTGACACAAGGACGGACAACCTCCATTGCAATGAGAGAGATAAGAATAACTTGGTATTATTCCTCCTTGCTCATCCATTCAGACGGGACTTAATTTACGTATGTACAATGTGCAGTAAAGTAATTCAATCTGAATCGAAAAAAAAAAACAATTCCATTGACTAGGACCCTTCAATTTGCCCTCGTCTTACGCAACAAGTTATAGACAGAGATAGATCATTATAATTGAAATTAGTGCAAGGGAGAGCAGAGCACGCATAACGGCCTAAGTATCCGGATGTCTTCCGTAGGGACAGAAAAAGTTTTTAAAAAGAAGTTCCGCTATGCTCATGCAATTGCAGATGGATTAAAAAAGTTTGTTGGATAGGAAGTCAGTGGGCCAGCAGGGTAGGAGGGTGCGTAAGTGCACATTTTGCTTTCATAGCAACAACTTATATTTGCTTTTTAACTCTTTCATATTGCACACAATGCAATCGCATCGCTGAAGCTTTTGATTGAACGTTGCGTAGTTTTTTAAACTTTCGGTGCTTACGTTAGTAATTATTTAAAAGAATAATTAACTATTGTAATCGCATACTATATTTCATAATCAATTTCACAAGTTTAGTAATAGGAGGATTTACTTTTTTGAAAAATAAGAAAAAAGAATTTTTAAATATTCTTTACCTTAAGTTAGACTTATTTTAAGACATACATTTACGGTATTTTTTTGTTTTTGGAAATGAAAGACCATTCTAAATTATAATTTTTTTTGAAAATCATTTACGTTGTTCGCGGTCTAGTGGTGGTGGCGTGACAGAAGCTACTACCACATATTACCACCCACCCACCTAAACCTGTAGATGACGTAAGAGGCGACAGTGGGACCCTGAAACGGAAGATGGGCAGCAGCATCTTCTTGATAACAACTCAAAGTTATCTAACACTGCGGATGCGAACACATCTGCTAAGTGTGCTAATATAAATAAACGCTATTAAGCATTCTATGGGAGCGGCTTGTGTTCAACACCGGACTTTGAGAACAATCTCAATACAATACAAATTGATGAAGATGATATAACATTTTACCATCGGTTCGCAAAAATGTCTATCTGCAAACTAACTAGCGTTCGAATTCTCTATAGTTTTATATATCCATTACCCGCATACATATAACTATAGAGAAATTCAACGATATTTTATTGAAAGTTATAGTTTAAGAAGTTTGACTATTTTATAAGTAAATGTAATTAAGTGTTATTGTAAAAATCATTTTACAAATAACATAGTACAGATTGACCTATAGTTTACAACCTTGTAGGTGCTGTATAAGCTTTGCAAAAGAATTAAAATTATTCGAAAAACTTTAATTATATTATCGTAATTCCCCTTTCTTCCGCTTGCGAGCAGTTGGCACGTTTATTTTTTTTCTAATGCAGGTGGGCAACCCTTCCTCATTAGAAGCAGCGTCTCGCAGTCACTTCCTCTGGCGCTGAGTACAATTGATGCGTGAGCGGATGAATGGTGTATAGATTATTTTTACTTTTGGTCTCTATTGTGTATGTATTTATGAAACCGTGTGTGGCGGTGTAAGAATACCCACTACCCCATGTCGTCCCGCGGGTGTCGTGAGAGGCGATAGAAGAACACTGAAACAGGTGACGGACAGCAGTATCTTCTTGAAAACGTCTTAATTATAATGATTTATTTCACTAATAAATTTTAACAAATAAATTTAAAGTTCCTGACTCCTAATGTAGGTGAAACCTATATCTCAGGAGCCAGTGTTTTCTAACAAAATAACTGTACAGATTACTTATATGTTGACAAAAATAAAAAACCTATTAATAAATTAGAATATTATTGTAAAGAGACGTGGGTGTGTGCGCGTGCTGCATGTGTGTGTTATGTAGGTTAATTGCAGGGCAAAAGTGATTCTGTTTCATGGTAACTAAAAGTGTTAAGCCACAATATTCTTTTCTTTTTGTTATCATAGTTGTAATTTTTTCTGCTTTATAAGTCCTATTAAATTTGTTATATAAAAATGGTGCAAAGTGTTTGTACTTCTTTTTAGCAAAAACACTTTTAATTGCTATGTATATTCTTTTCTAATTTATTGGTAAATTTAGAATAACTAATCGGTGATATCTTCTAAGAAATTTATAAATAAATAGCTTTCTAACTGACAGGACTTTGATTTTCTCGTAAATTGATATAGTCGAATATCTAAAAGGTAAATACAATACAACCTTTAAAACCGCTCTTTGTGCACGTTCTAAGTCCAGGGGAAACATTTTAGCTGCTCCTTCCCAGGAACATATTCAATAGGTAATTATAATCTCACATAAAGCTTTGTAAGTATGTATAACTAATTTAAATGTTTCAACTCTACGTAAGTCCTTAAATATATAAATTAACTTTCTTAGTCTGTTAACCAGTATACTTATATGTTCCTTCCAATTTAGCCTTTGATCAATGGGAACGCCTAGGCATTTCGTTACCGTTTATCAAGTTAAATAATTACACTAAATAATTTGCTGTTACCTGGTAAGTATTCCCCCCACAAGGGAGTCCATGGGGGAGGCCTATATTCAGAAGTGGACTTTGGTAGTAGAACGTAGTTTAAAATCATCTGTCATCCACTTTCCGAAAGACAAAGTAATATTAAAATTTGCAGACATGTTGAGAACCGATAAGAACACAATATTTTCATGACTATGATAATATGATCTAGCCTTACTTACTATTAACGTGATCAATATGTGTTGAGATATTTAAATATAATTTATTTATCACTACTATAACTCTTTAAGCTATTTTCTTGTGCATAATTTGAAAACGAGTGTAATTTTTAACAAAATGACGGTGACATATACATAACACACATTTCGCCTAATAGCAGTAAGTATGTACTGTGACCCATAACTTCATATATCCTCCAAATATGCTATTTCTCAGACGTGTAGGAACCCTCACAACGTTTTCTGCTATTCAGCACTTGGTAAATTTTTTCATTGGTGCCGGCGGGATTCGAAACTGCTCGCCCACTTTGAAATTGCGGCTAATACTAGTTCCTATCTACAACGGATCAAGTCATAAAATATTTTATGTCAGTTATGTCAAAAGATAAGTGCAAATATAAAAAACTATAATCTCTTATCTACGCTTTATGTAGTTTTTATAGCAGTTATGGCTGCCAGTATGGTGTAAATTACATTAAAATGCGGTTTTAAGTCGCTTATCTCTGTTAAGTTGGCCGTCATCCCCTACGGCAGGGGTGACCAACACGAGTGGGATGGGGCCGGAGTCACAGTTCCCACGCGACTCCCCATGCTATAAATGTGCTGCATATTGAAATGTAATGAGATTATGCCGATTGCATAAATCGTGCTAATATCTAAGTGCTGGTTTCGGAACGTGTTTTGTTTTTTTTTTCAAGTTTAGCTTTATACAAATTTTTATTTTATTTTGACTGGCCTGTACTAATCTATCTCATTACATAGGTCTCGCATATTTTACGGTATTGCCTTTTTTATTTGGTAACGTCTCGTATGTTTTATTTGTGCTAATGTCGAGTAATAAGAAATTATCCTTTATTGTAAAGTGTTATATATTATAAATTCTTCACAATATAGTCGTGAAGACGGTACCTCAAGGCGCCAAAGCAGACAGAGTAACTTGAGCACACATGACAGCTTAGCACTTGTTTCATCGTTCCCTCTAACAGTTCACATGCACATATATTTTATACACAACATTTAATACGCACTTTTACGTACTGCTTCAAACCATTATTTAATCAATAAAACTGGAGCGACAATCAACCGACCGTCTAGTTCCCACCAAAACTCTTCGATTTTTGCCTTAGACGTCCGTCTCAGCTGTCACACTAGTAATCGAAGGCTGTCAACCGCAAATTTAAAAAACTAAGATTTGAAGTTGGAAAAACCAGGAAAATACAGTTAAGAAACAGGACGCAGTAAAGGCCTTGTTAACTGCGAACTGAACCGAACCGAAAACGTGGCAAATGTGTGTACTATGTATGCAAGTATCGGTTCGTTTTCGCTTTTTATATGTGACTACGCTTTTTATATTCAATTCATAACATACATAACAAAATAAAAACACTTCGCCACGCTATCGGTTCGCTGTCTATTTCATTACTTGAATTTTAAAATACATGCCCTTATCAGGGCACTTTAAAAACCCAGGACGCTGCTTAAAAACTATCCAGGACATCCCAGGATACTACAAAAACTAGGAAATGTCCTGGAAAACCAGAACGGTTGGCAACCATAAGTAATTACAATATCAGATGTCTCTAACCTTTGAGGGTCAGAGTATTACGCTTGACGTTAACGAGGTTACCGTAACCGTTATAGCCTATTAAATTCCACTGCTGAACATAGGCCTCCCCCATAGATTACCTCATAGGGTCATTTGCCATAGTTGCCATGTTTAATTAACAAGCGTGTTGGCAACCGTAGTTTTTTTAGTCGTTATTAGAAAGACTCTAGTGCCCATCTCCTGATTTTTCCCCTTTGTCACCTCTTACATCTCCACGTTGTTGATATGGGGTAGTGAATATTCCTACGATTAACGAGGTAATACCGCTATCTATTGAAAGCAATGATGACTCCTGAGATTTTCGAAATATCTTATCTTGTCCCAGATATTATACCTTATAAATAAAAAGGTCACCTTTACAATTAGATAGACAAACACATTGTCTCTACTTTTTATAACAAAAATCGATATCTGTGTTAGTAGTATCCGGATGTAAATAAACGAAATTTAATAGGCTTAGACAGAAACGCTATCCTTTTCGAATAGTTAGGAGAGAAAAGGACAAAAACGAGATCAGATAGCCGAGAAGTAATGGGTAACAGTGGCGTGTCATGATCGCTTCCTGTTTGTCCGTGTTTTTGTCGGCAGTGGGCGCCAGGTGTATGTCCGTCTGTTTACCTGGCGGACAGCGAACTGCGGTCGGCCTGAGTGGTTTTTGATTTGGGTGTTTGTGAGTTACGTTTTGTTACGCGGTTCCGGGATTTAAATGATAGAAGAAATGCCATTGTCACGGTAAACGTAGGTATACCTTCGACAGTACAGTCAAACCTGCTGTCGTCATTAACGCGAAAGTTGGCTGTAGCAACGCCCGTTGTCTTGCAATCTTCCTTTTTTAAATTAATTGATTATAGAACAAACAGCATATTTATAACAAAATATAAACAAGACATTCTTAAGTACTACAAAGATGCCCGTAACAGGTTTTACTTTACACACTAGCCTAGTGGAAGTGAAAGTGAAAAAGTGACTGTAGCCAAATGGAAGGGACCGCGAACTCAAAGGGTCTACGTGAACCATTCTTAATACAAGCATTTTAAGATTACAAGGAATGCTTAAAGGGAATATTAGTAACGGTTTTAGCATTGCCATATGTTATTATATTATTTAAACTATGGTTTGGTACATTTGATAAAATAATTAAGTATTTTATATATTTAGAGTCAACAAATAGTAACAATAAGTAATTTAGGACAGACAAAACTATGTTTAACTTGTATTTTTATTTAGTTTTTATGCGCCTTTATATACTTTTATGTGTTTTGGGGTGGGGATTTTGCGATATTAGCAGGTCAGGATTTTTAATATTTTATTACTATAGGCGTTTTTTATAATAAATTTGAAACTACGAACAAATTTGATTTTGATTATAAAGAAAATGTGATATTACTAAAGTTAATTATCTTTAATAATATAAATAAAGAACAAGTAATTTTAAAACTCAGTTAGGAGATATTATATTCCGTTGATTTAATGCATAAAAATAATTTTACAAAAGGTAACGAATATGTTTTTATTGCAAGTTAAGTTTTGACTCGGTAGCTTTTGGCTGTAGCGCCACGGAGTTCTAATCTAAAAGTATTTTATATTCATCACATAATTCAATATAGATTTTTTTATATCTTCCTAAAAATTTTAATCTAATTTTTAGCTATTTGATTTTTTTCATAAGTTCTCTGAACGAGTACACCAAGGCCTTTCTACGTCTTAGTTTATAGACTTATTAATACAAAATCAAGTTTAAAAAAAATATAGAAGAGGGGGCAAACGAGCATGCTGCTCACCTGATGTTAAGTGACTACCGCCGCCCATGATCAACCGCAACACCATATTACGGGTGCGTTGCCGGCCACTTAGAAAGGAGAAAGCTCTTTTCTTGAAGGTCCCTAAGTTATATCGGTCAGGAAAAATCTCCGGTGGTAAACAATTCCACAGAGAAGATGTATGAATTACAGGAAGAAAATTCCTAGTAAAACGCTCAGTGGTAGACCGAAAAACATCTAGATGGTGTGGATGGTATAGTGAATTTGGATGCGATATGCGTTCGTGAAATTTGGCGGCTGGAGTTAATCCGAAGAATTCCTCAGAGCACTTCCCGTGGTAGATGCGATAAAGAAATAAAAACTTGCTCCACAATTGGGAATAAAAATTTATCTTGATACGGGAAGCCGTTTTACATACATGAATTGCTCATGGACAAACATCCAGACCCTGGACAGTTATCTGTAATTTTGACCTCTTATTTAGCTCTACATAATTCTTGACCACATATTTAGCTCTACGTAATTCTTGAACACTTATTTAGCGTTACATGATTCTTGACCATTAATTAGCTCTACATAATTCCTACACTTATTTAACTCTACATAATTTTTCACCACATTTTTTGGTCCACATAATTGTTGACCTCTTATTTAGCTCTACATAATTCTTTACCTCTTATTTAGCTTTACATAATTTTGATAACTTATTTAGCTCTACATAATTCTTGACCATTTAATTAGCTCTACGTAATTCTTGAACACTTATTTAGCTTTACATGATTCTTGACCAATTAGTTCATCATCATCATCATTACCGCCCTTCACAAGTCCACTGCTGAACATAGGCCTCCCCCAAGTAATGCCACAAAGCACGGTCCTGAGCCACCTGTATCCATCGACTTCCTGCATGTTTTACCAGGTCGTCACTCCATCTAGTGGGGGGTCGCCCTACACTACGCCTACCGGTACGAGGCTGCCACTCGAGAACCTTTCTTCCCTATCGGTTATCGGTTCTTCGAGCTATATGGCCGGCCCATTGCCACTTCAGCTTACTAATCCGTTGGGCTATGCTCGGAGTTTCTCTGCGTGATAGACTCAGAAATGAGGATATCCGCAGTAAAACCAGAGTGACCGACCAATTAGTTGGCTCTACATAATTCTTGACCACTTATTTAGCTCTACATAATTTTTTAAACCCCTCATTTAGCTTTACATAATTCGTTACCACTTATTTAGCTTTACCTAATTTAATTACATTACGTGATTGGTATTATGAGCAGATTCGTGAAGCTACAGGTGGTATAGAAATCAAATCTTTCTATCTATCTGTTACAACCTACGTAATAAAAGTTCATAACTTAGCATAGGTCTCCTCGTATTTGCCAAGCTTGGCAGGTGGATTGGCAACTGCAGTTTTTTTTATTTTTTTAATCTGTTATTAGGAATATGCTGTTGCCCATTACAACAGCCATTACACGTACGTTACATTACAGCCATTACATTACACTGTAAAAATCAAGTACTGGTTTAAAAAATGTAAAAAAGATCATTCGGAAAATCAAAAACGGGGTAACGCAATAAAATTATGAATTAAAACATTCATGATTGCTCTTCCTTCCGGAGACCTCGTTGACATTTACTATATTGTCGGTCATTCGGCCGATTGCGGAAGCGCGTTGCGGTTAACTTTTTATCTTGCGGTTTACTAGCTCCGCGCCCCGCCGTGTAAAATTATTTTTATTCAACTGCCCCAGATGGAGGGTAAAGTATATCGAGCGTTTGTATATGTATGTCTATTTCGTGGGCACGCTCTGTAGCATGAATAGCTTGATGGATTTTCACATAAAGGCTGTCGTTAGATTCGTCTTAGTTGTAGAAGGTATAAATTTTTCTGTTTTCAGTAATTTTTTAAGCTGTTGAGTTTTTTAAATTCCTGTTTTAATCTTTAACACGTGCGTGTTGGCGGACTTGATATATCCTCCAAATATTTTATTCCTGAGACGTACAGATTTCCTCACGATGTTGTTAAACAATGCACGTGGTAAATAAGCTATTAAAATCGAAATTAACAATTTTTTATAGAATAAGGATGACAAACGAGCACACAGTCCACCTGATGGTAAGTGGAAGTTGTGGCGTTTCTACATTTACATTTATCTACATTTATTTTTCAAAAATATGTAGTGGTAGATTTCAAAGAAGAAGATGCTTAGCAGTTAAAAATTCCTAACGTGTATTATTTTAGTAAAAGTATTATTATAGTTTCCTTTCGTAACTCAACATGTTTAACATTTTAAAACGTAAAACTCAATAAATAACCAGCAACTGTAATAATCTCTTGGTAGTTTGTACCGAATACTATAATCAAATTATGAAAACATCGGTGTGGTAGAAAATTCTGAACATCGTTACTATTGCAGTTTGGGGACCACTTCAAATAAATTTTAAAATGTAAAATAAGTCTGGATTTTATTTACAAAGTCGCTAGTTTACCCCGACCCCGGCTTCGGCTGCATAGGATCTATTAATGTGACGCTGTTTAGAATTAACATAATCAAAGATCAATTATTCTTTTTTTTTAAATATCTTTAAATTTTTATTGTATAAAATATAGCCTAGATCCGTCCTGGTATTTATTTCTCTCTACCTGTTCGTAAAGTTTCATTATAATCGGTTAAGAGATTCCGAAGATTATCTCGGGCATACAAACAAACTGACACAAATTTTAATAAGAAAGAAAGAAGACTATTTACTTGATAATCACATTTTATCACATTTAAGTTTCAAATACAAGGGGCAAAATTATGCATGCACAAGTGTAAGACTACTTACGCATTAAAAATTAAACACATGCACGACGTTAATTAATAATGAAACAAAAAAAAAAACAACAAATTAAAAATGAAAAAAAAATTAAGGACCTGTATGATGTCACATTTTAATGTTACATCATACAGGTCTCCAACTCAGCATAATGCTGCAAAGGCAGTGCTGGTTTTCAGTTGGAACCTTGTGACTTCAGTGACGAGTCGGTGTGTGAACCTCCAATAGTCCACCAATTACGCGTAACTACGACTTAGTAATTACTAGCTAGAGAGTAGTTCTAACTAAAATAGACATACCGAATAAATGTTGTATAGTTGATATACAGATAAAATATTTCTATGAGGAAGATATCTTATACTTTTTTCATAATACCTAAATCGCATGCAGCGTAACAATTAAATTTAAAAAAATTGTGGTTATTTATGTTTAAATAGCAACTTCCTAAGCTTAACTCCCTAATAGAAGCCAGTTATCTCAATATTACAGACAGATACTTCAATTTTATTTATATGTTCAGATTTAGGTAAAGCAAAGAAGTATATTTTAATATTTAATTATTTTATTATTTAAACTAAAAGATTCTGCGATAAACACTTATAAAGTTTCTAGCAGCCCCTTTTTTCCAATGTACAACATAGTTTTCTTTCGGAGGTCAAACATTTTGAAATTTCAAAAGGCAGGAAATGCAATGCCTTTGCCACTTTTGCTCGTAAACTTAATTCGAGGGTTTTGTTGAAACCGTTACGACGACCTTTTATTAATTTGAAGGAAACGGAAGTACTTTGCGCGCTGATTGATGTCTCTGGTGGGATAGCGGTTCCTATACAGTTATGTCAGGGCGGAGGCCATACGCAGGATTTTTTCAATTGTCGCAAAAAATTACATATACAGGAAGTAACAGCACTCATGTAATTCTATAATCTTCTTTTGTGTAATCATTACTGCATATTCCATAAGGATAAATAATTCTTGGTTTGCATATGTACAAAAATTATAAAATAAAACTACAAAAAAAAAGTTATAAAACAAAATACCGGCTGAATATTTTGCGTTTAAAGTTGTTTTATTTTAAGTACCTAGACGCAATTTGCCGAATGAATATAGTCTTTATAAATAGAAATCAATTGCCGCATGTATGAAAGATCATCACTTGTGAACGGCTGGAACAATTTTGATGAATTATTTTTATGCATTTGCGTGGGTCCCTGGATCGTTTAGATTCAAAATTGGACCCGGTAGGTTGCACTGTTGTCGTGATCCAGAAATTATGCGTGTGAAGCCGGGGCAGATCGCTAGTTCGCAATAAAAATGGTTTTCATATGCACTTTATATATAATAAAATGGGTCATAACCAAGAACGCTATAATTCACCCATAAAATACCGCCGCGCTATCACACCTATTCTACATAAGCCATATTTTCTACAACTAATACGTAAATTCAGATCGTTCATTATCTGTCTTAATTCATTCTCACTACTATATCGATCAAAAAAGACATCTGAACAAAAAATGTGACCTCGTAAATTATTTCGCATCGGCAAACATTCCGGAATGCCTTAACACGGATCGTTGCTTTTCCTTAGATGTTTTACCAAATACGAGTAGACTGATTGCAAGATAAATGATTATTATTGGTAACAGGTTGGATAAAATTATATTAGATCGTTTATTATAAAAAGTTACACAACACAAATTGATCAGGAGCTGTGATGATCCTAATGAGAATTTAAGGTTATATTTATACGTGGTGTGTTAGCACGAATGGGTTAACTCAACCGGGGAAGGACCACGCTCTCACAAAACATCAGTTTCAAATAGCAGCTTAATGCTCCTGTGTTTTGTATGATAAGTATAGAGAACCGAAGACTATTTTTATTCGAAATGAGGCATTCCACGTTAGTCTTCAGGGATGGCAACGCATCTGCTTTTTGTTTCTCAATCGAGGATAAATGTAGATGCTTATGGGCCACAAAATCCACTTACTATCAGGTGGACTACGTGCTGTCACCATTATTCAATAAATAATCATAAAACTATTGTATTAGCATCGGTTTTTAGTACATTAACAAAAGTTCAAATTATACCGACGCCCGGAAAGTGAATTAAAAAATTCCATTACATTTATACATAAAACATACTGTGTGTTGCACGTGTCAAGCACGTTAATTAAAAAGTACTTTAATAATACCAAAGAAAGTTTATAATCGTAAAATCCTTCTTCTTTACGTTTGTAGTTTGTGGTTTAAATTCAATACGACAACTCCGTGCCGCAGTGGCTTAGCAATGAGTTGCGCCACTGAAGGGTCGTACCCGTATGGGTACATACTGGTTGTATGGCCTACAAATAATTGTTCCGGATCTGGATTTGTGTTCTTGTGAAATTTATGAATATAAATTGCCTCCACGATACAGGACAAAATCCTAGTGTGGGGTAATTTAAAAAAAAGAAAAGAAAGAATAAAGAATACCGGATTTACACCTTTTTAAGAATGTGCTAAATAAAGCATTCCTTAAAAGTTTGCTAATATACACAGAGCAGACCAGGGTTGGTGGGCAAAAGCAAATTCGATACCCTATCCATTCCTCCCAACAACAGTGCGAGATAGTGCTTGGACTATCATCAGTACGTGTTTTGGCATATTGTAAATAAGGATGGATCAAATAGATAATTACCTTTAGCATGAAGCATCTTGAGATGATCAACTGTAAGTTGCAATATTTCTGCTTTCTCCAGCTTTGCGCTACCTTGTTTCTCGCAGGCCGCCGGCACTAGCCTCTTGAGCTCGGTAAGAGACGTGTTGATGCGGTCGCGACGCTTCTTCTCGATCACTCCTCGCCGTCGTTTACGCGTCATAAGTTGACACGAGTCGCCACCAGGTGATCTAATAAGTACAAGAATGTTGTGGCTCAGTCAAAAACCTTTTTTTATAGAAAAAGGGTGACAACGAGTATACAGTCCAGCTGATAGAAAGTGGATGCTGTGGCCCATAATCATCTACATCTATTCTCAATTACGATTCAAAATGCAGAAGCGTTGTCACCCCTGAGGACTAGGATGTATACCTCGTATCCAGTAAAAAGGGTTTCCAGTTTTCTATATTTACAATACGAAACACGGCAGTATAAAACTATTATTTTACACTGGTATTCTGTGAGAGTGTGGCCTTTGCCCGGCCGAGCCAACCGCTATGCTACAACATATATGCTGTAATAAAACTGCAGTATGGCTCTACCACGTAAAGTTATAGTTTATTTTTTTTTTAAACAAAACGTTAAATATTAAAAATGCCGCTTAAAATTTCGAAAAAGACCTAAACAAAGTGTTCTAAATTTTTTTTGCTTTTCCGAAGATATAAGAGGAGTTGACGACCTATGGTTAGATTGAGCGACTATCTGTACTAGGCAGATAGCTGCTAGGTTAGCAGAAAATGGATGTGTGATCGGAATAAGTGGTATTCTTTTAGAAGGTCTTCTCAAAGAATTTCTCAAGCTAATAATGTTAAAAACATACGCAGATAACGACAGAAAAAAATTGTTTATTTATTTATTTAATTGCCTTAACAACTAAGTGTATAATATCGCATACTTCAGTTACATTCTATTTTAATAATAATTGGAGCAGAACTCTTTAACGTAACCTTATTATTAATGAATTAAAACAAACACTCTGTGTTTGCTTTAATTAATAACTTAAACGACGATTGATTAAAATATAAAACTAATAGAACTAGAATTAAAACCAGTACTATAATTTTTTTTCTTCATTTACAAATAATTATATTTTTCCTTTTAATATTTCCTTCAAATTTATATAACCAGTAAGAAATAAATATCTATATCTATGTAGGTACTCGTATTTTGGCATTTTGGAAAAGTTTGCTATATTTATGGTATAATAATATCTTGATACATTATACTTAATATATTATTTATTATGTTTAATACTGCTAACGAGGCATTCCATATTAGTCGTCCGGGGATGACAACACATCTATTTGATTCTTAATCGATGATTGATGTGCATGTCTATAGGCCATGGCATCCACTTACTGTCAGGTGAACTATGTGCTCGTTTTTTTACATATAAACACATTTATTTACCTTATTATGTAAATAAATACAGATATTCAGACATTTTTAAAGCGTTAATGATATAGAATTTATTGTTGTTTATTACCGTAATTATAAAATAGTCTGCTGAATGTTTGTTCGTGAAAACTGTATCGTACATTACATGTACATCTAAATATCTGTTTATATTATTATGCAATTGTGTCATTATTTATTCAATAAATATATCCAATGATGACTTAACAAACTAAAAGTGTCCTAAATATAATAAATATTTTCACATTATTATATTAAATACAAAGTTTACTTTTACAATACTTTAATATAGATGGACAGACACAATTTTTCACGTTTTTTCACCGAGTCAAAGAACGAGATCCTATATTTAACGCTTATGTTTTTTACTTATGTGTTCACCGCTTTCTCAGAAACGGTGTAACTGCTTCAAACAAATTCAATTTTATTAAATAGATTTTACTTCAGAGGTGGCCCCATTTAAACTTGAAGAAATACTTTCAACCTTAAGGGTGAAAAAATAGGAAATCAACTTTTTTATCTGTAACAATATATATATATATATATATATATATATATATATATATATATATATATAAAATAAAAATATATATAAATATATTCTGATTGTTACCTTGAACTTATGATATTCTTTTAGACCATTAAAAAGGTTAAAATATGAAATTTTGTTAAGTCACTTTTGCTTT